>JAGFPH010000185.1:473966-505627 GCA_018207615.1 Philaenus spumarius | reverse complement strand
AGGGGCATAGTCTACTCTTTGTAAAGTAAGGATAAGATGGAAGAGGTTTAATCTAGTAACTGTGAAGTAAGGGAAAAGGACAAGGGGCATAGTCCACTCTTTGTAAAGTAAGGATAAGATGGAAGAGGTGTAATCTAGTAACTGTGAAGTAAGGAAAAAGGACAAGGGGCATAGTCTACTGTTTGTAAAGTAAGGATAAGATGGAAGAGGTGTAATCTACTAACTGTGAAGTGAGGGAAAAGGAAAAGGGGCATAGTCTACTCTTTGTAAAGTAAGGAAAAGATGGAAGAGGTGTAATCTAGTAACTGTGAAGTAAAGGCAAAGGACAAGGGGCATAGCTATTCTTTGTGAAGTAAGGATAAGATGGAAGAGGTGTAATCTAGTAACTGTGAAGTAAGGGCAAAGGACAAAGGACATAGCTACTCTTTGTGAAGTAAGGATAAGATGGAAGAGGTATAATCTACTAACTGTGAATTAAGGTCAAAGGACAAGGGGCATAGTCTACTCTTTGTGAAGTAAGGATAAGATGGAAGTGGTGTAATCTACTAACAGTGAAGTAAGGGCAAAGGCCAAGGGGCATAATCAACTCTCTGTGTAGTAAGGATGCAAGACAAGGGGTGTAATTTATTCTCTGTAGAGTAAGTATAAGATAGAAGACATTTAATCTATTAGATAAGATGGATGACGTGTAATATACTAAATGTAAAGTAAGGGCAATGGACAAGGGACATAATCAACTCTCTGTGTAGTAAGGATCAAGGACAAGGAGTGTAATTTATTCTCTGTAGGGTAAGGATAAGATGGATGACGTGTAATCTACTAACTGTGAAGACAGGTCAAAGGCCAAGGGTCATAATCTACTCTCTGTGATGTAAATATGAAGGACAAGGGATGTAATATACTAACTGTAAAGTAAGGGCATAAGCCAAGGAGCATAATCTACTCTCTGTGAAGTAAGGATGAAGGACAAGGGAGTAATCTACTTTCTCTAAAGTTAGTATAAGATGGAAGAGGTGTAATTTACTAAATGTGAAGTAAGGTATTAGGACAAGGGGCATAATCTACTCTCTGTGAAGTACAGATGAAAAACAAATTGCGTAATATACTAACTTTCTGTGGATTAAGAACAAGGGAGAAGGAGTGTCATCTGCCTTCTGTAGAGTAACAACATGGGAGAAGATACTTCTTTTACTCCTCTACTCTCTATGGATTAACAATAAAACTTAGTAATACTGGACACTTATTGACTCAAACGCTATAAACCTTTTTATTTCAGTTAGACATCTGTGTAGAATATGTTTTGTCTGCGTCAACATATTAGCTGAGTAAGAAGATTGTGTGCGGCTTACAGTCTAAATTCTGAACATATCCAATTATATTATTTATAAAGAAAATTACATTTTGTATGGAAAGGTTCTGGTCTGATATAAAAACATATTTATAAAGTACAGATTTGATTAGTCCTAATTTTTTTAGTTATCATTCAAATCATATTTAAGACATATTAATATTTAATATCTTCAAAATATGAAAAACGTACTTAAAATTAGGATATGGTTAAATAATTTCTAAACATTTTCAGGAAAGTAAAAATATAACTAAGGTTAAATAGCTCAATTTTAACTAAGGGTGTCCAACATTTAATTTTAATGCTCCTCATATTCCAACCCTTGAACAATCTTTGATCAAATAATAATTAATTATGTTTAGTACCAGTACCGGATAGATTTGAAGTAGAAACTTAGATGACTCATAGTTAAGTAGTTGACCCTTCTAAATACTTCCTGGGGCTAAAGTTATGGGGGGTAGGGGACTTACCTAAAGGCTATTGGTTGAGGAGTGTGTTGGTCACCTCAGAGATTGACAGCAAAGGACTCCCGTCCTGTTTATCTGCGGGTAGGCGGAGTCGGTGGATGCTGAGCTGCAACCACAATCCAACTTCAATCATCAACATAAACTTTATTCACCAAGAAAATTAAAATACCAAGGATAATTTCAATTACCGGTATAAAGAAACTAAAAATATCTATTTTAAAGTTTTGTTTAAATTTGACATCTAGTTTTTGTTATTGGGTGATTAGGTGTTTCTCTACTTGTAAGTTTTATGTAGTTTAATTTAATATTATTATTTTCATATTGAAAAACTGGCCAGTTATAAAAAATTTTTAGTGCAAACCAGAACGTTTGAGTGTTATTTCTTTACTTCTCTGAACAGGATATTTTAAAATACCGTAATACTTTGGTACTATGGCAATTTTGAATTTATGTGTTTTTGTCTTCTAATTTTCTTGTATGACTTTTAAGAAAAAATATTAAAAATGATAGTCCTTCAGCTTTGATTCTAAAACAATAGAATGAAACAGTAGGACAAGTTAGCTATTAAGAAAACATTTATTATTTAACTAGGGGAGAGCCCTGCTTGCTCCTCATGCCAACCTAGTTGGAGCCTTCTATATACATACTGTAATTATGTTATGTTTTCTTTATAAAAAGGGTGTAGGATTAATAACAACCTCAAAGCTAAGATGGTAAATAATGTTAAATGTCCAAATCAAATTATTTCGGGTATTTTATAAAAGCAGTTATAATAAAGGTTAAAAGAACTAGCAAAGTGCCAGTATACACTTAAACAAAAACCTAACCTAAAAGTTAGAAATACAAATAATTGCTTCGAAGTTTGAAATCAGCTGTTAATGGAAATATTAGAGCAAACATCTGATTACTGTATCAACAATAAGCATATTTAATTATTATTTAGTATGGCGATTTTATTGCCATAAAATATTTAGTATAATTAGTGTTGTTTTTATGTGTAACAATGGCGTTGTTTTTCAAAAAGTACCGGTATATAAAAACGCGCTTGTATTTAAATAAAACTTTGTGTCAAAAGTTCAAAGCAATCGGTGAAGAACTTTCGGAGATTTAAGATTTTGAACAAACGAACATTTACATTTTTATTTATATAGATGTTTATAGTACTGCAAGATAGCCAAAAACATTTTTGCGTACTTTATAGGGTGATGTCTTTGTGTAAAGAACGAAAAGTACTTACTCAAGATTTAAGAGAAAGTGTTTATTTGTTGTTGTTTTAAGAAGCTATAAAAAATGTATATAAATTTGTGAGTATGTTTTACTTAACACTGAAAATAGCTCGTTGAACCAGATATATTTTGCATATGGATAAAGAAATGTCTTTGTGAGAATTTTGTGCATGTGTATACGGATTAATAATTATGATAGTTTACAACAAAAATATAATTTGTTCTATTTCAATACAAACATGCTTAGAAATACTATTATTTTTAACTGTGTTAATATAATATATCAAATCATACTTAATGATATATTTATAAAGAAAGTATCAAATCATATTTACTTCGTAGTATTAAATTTTAATTTTTTAAATCATGCATTCTTTCATAAAAAATATTTCCTAATGATCAGGCAATTTTATAATAAAATGACTTATTACGAGCATATTTTAATTGATTATAAAATTAATATAAGTATGCAAATAGTGTGTGCATATATCCCAAATATTTTGATTGCATGCAAAGCTTCATGCAAATAGCACTGTAACACTGTGTGAGATAACATTTACTGACAAATCATTGATTAATTTTTAGTCGAGTGACAATCATGTAAGTTAATTGTGAGGATGATTCGGATAATCAATCTTATTGTTCAACAAACAAACAAATAAATTTAAATACAATAAATTCAAACCAACCTTTTTTGATCTTATATCATTGGTTTTCGTTGACTATTAGACATTTTAAAACAACTTTTTTTTTTATTTCTAAATAAAGATAAAAGATTTATTCAATTTTGACACAAAATAAAAATGAAAGAAAAGAGAATGTGTAATTTGTAGGTAGGGTGAATTTAACTTGTAAAAATTACACCCTTTTATATTCTTTGTAAATTATTACTTTCTATCTAATGATTTGCCAGTAAGTAATTATCTAACAGTAACTATGACCACTTACTCTCCTAAATAAAAGTTGTTTTTTTTTAAATGAAGTAAACATGTTTTTTATGTGGTTTAGTAACACTTATTTGTACTATTTAAAAAATAATAATACGGATTTAATGTACATATTTGATTGAAACTTTCTGATAAAATAAGAATTTCTTAATCTGTTTTCACAATTAAATAAATTTGTTATTGAAAATCAGTTGTTTATGTTTTAAACCTTAAGACTACAGCCTTTGTTTAGAATAAAACTAATTAAAAAATGAAAATAAAAGTGAATTTTGTTTTGAGTGTAAATTAAAGCAACTTTTATTTAGATATGGGATTCTCTCTAAAACATAATTGACAAGCATTGGAAATGCAGTTGTTGCAGTAAGGTATAAAAATATCAAATAATTTAGATTATTTTAGGGCCTTTTTTAGTGTGTTATTCTACTCTTCACCCTTCTTTAGTCCTATGGGCACAAAGTGATGACAGTAAGTAAAAAAAATAATATTTTAAAAGTCCGTTATCATGTATGAAACTTTTATAAACATAAAAGCTTAAATAGTTTTATCGCTAGTAAAACTTAATTAACAAATAGTTAGCAACTGGCCATAGTAAGTGTTAGCAACTACTAGAAACAAAGAAAGTGTGTAGCACTCACTGGTGATGGTGGTGATAAGGATAGAACTGGTGGTGTGGTGGCCATACCTCGCTTGACCCACCCTCACTGCCATACTGGTGGTGGTAATAAGATTTTGGACTCGAGGGATGAGGTGGAGTCTCAGGTTTCCACTTAGTCTCTGTCATTGAGTTCATTTCCGCTAGAGACTTCAAAGGATCCCCATTATTACTCATAAATTTCTTGGTGTCCTGTTGGATGTATGGCGAAGAAATTCCGTTGGGCATTAGAGGTGTACTAGGATCAGATCCTCCGTTAGGGGGACTCCGACAACTGCTGTTCGATGATGTTGGCGTGTGATTTAACGTTGAATTTCCACCACTTCCCCACATCAAAACAGTCTGTCTAGGTGCTTCACTCGTTGGAGTATAATGTAACATATTCACATCACTTTTAATATCTTCTAACTTAGGTGTTATAAGTCCATTACCACCAATAGGCGATGACGCCGATGGTGACATATTGTCCGCGGATTTTACACTAACTTTGCTAATTTTATGACCTTGTTGTAGGTCGCACAACGGAACTGTCACTACTGGTGCCATCGCATAGTCCAAACATTTCCCCGCACTAACATAACCCCTATTATCTACAACTGTTGCATATTTTTGTTCAACAGGTTGATGACATGTATATAATTTGTCACAGTCAGAACTTTTAGAAATTTGATGATGGACGGTCGATGGTGTTTCGTAGGTAGGGAGGCTACTTCTTGGTGACATGTCTAAGAAACCGTTGGAAACATAGGGCGTAGTTGCTGGGTGATGGTATTCAGTGTAGTACGTTCCTAGTGGTCGGTATTGGTGGAATAAATTCTCAGTTGTAGCAGTCAAGAACCGGTTATCATACAAGCCAGAATGGAAGTTTCCAGAATGTCCCATATATCCAGATAAACCGTTATCAGCAGTAGGTGTTCCAGGGTAAGGCGCAGAGTACATGTTGTAGGCCGCAGCCACCGCTGCTGCTGTTGTAGAATCAGCTGCGATGTAGTCTACTGCTGGTGCAGGCGGAGGGTTAGTCACTGCAACAGGACTATGATGGTGACTCGCTAGTTTGCGTTTTGTTCTGCAGGTAGATAAGAAGTCTCGTAGTTGAGTTTTATACCTCCTGTTAACTCTTTGAGGTGCTGTCCCACTAGAACCTCCATGAAGGACACTACTGCTGCTTGAGCTAGAATGGTTGGTTGGTGTGCCTACTAATTGGTCAGAGTCACTGAAGTAACTGTTGGTAAGTCCTGCATCAAGGTAACTGACTTTGAAATCCATCGTCCTCTTCCCCAGCAAATCTCTTCCTTCTTCCTCCCTGAAACACAAATTTTATAGAATAAACTTGTATTCAATTATTAAAACAGTTTTTTAGTTTACATTAATCAGTGAATATTTTGGCTACAGCTAACACTGAAGCCCAAAATGGTTGCAAGCCTGTTACTTCATATGGTGTTACGACACCAGTAAGATTGCTACGGTTTCAGCTTCCTTTAATTTTGCTGATTCTTAGCGTAATGCTTCCAAGTAGTCCGACAGAGATTGCTTGATAGAATAAAACTAGAACACACAAATTTTTAATTTTAGTAACTGAAACGCGTTTCAACGATGCGTCTCATATGCCTCTGCCTGTCTCAGGCTGTCACCATCTTCACTGATGCAAATTAATCAACCTATTTCTCAGTTAAACATATAGGAGCCTACCTGGGCGACCAAGCTTCGCTCAGTATTTTTTTTTAATTGTTGTTTTTAGGAAAATGTTTGTAAATACGAATTGCATACTAAATAAATATGAATATTTTTCGATGTTACGTACATATGAACTGTTTATTAAAAAAAAAAAAAACATGAGTGTAATTAGTTCAAACATTTTATTGGAATTTTTTTCACATGTAAAACTTAGCGCACTCGAATCCTGATGTCCAAAAACCTCTAAAGGTACATGTAGATACGTAACCTATCCAACGAATAGGCCATGTTTGATAGTGTTCATGTATTTTAGAAATAACAAATAATAATTATAATCATTACATAATTTATATTACCTTTATAGAAATGCAAAGAATGCAGAAACTGGTGAAAAGGTTTTCAAAACGGTTAATAATAGCACAAAAATAATGTTTCAGTTACGTTTGGTGTTTGAATAAAGAAATAAGTTGAAAATGATACCACCTGATACATTGTTAATGATTTATGTTTGTTAAATCTTATCTTATTAAACGAGAAATTCTTGTATATTTTCTATTCGCCTATACTTGGTGACTTCAAAGGTGGTATATAAATGAAGTTCAGAGTTTACATTTTATGCGCATTTTTGCAGATATAAGACCTAGCGCATTCGATTCCTGACGTCAAAAAACCCCAATATACAAATTTTCATCAAAATCGTTATAGCCGTTAGCGAGATCCCCGAAATAAATGTTTTAATTTATTAACATAAAAATAGACAAGAATTGCTCGTTTAATAAGATAAGATAAGATATCTATAATGTATCTATTCTTATAAAGGTGTTATATAAAAGAAGTTCAGAGTTTAAATTGTATGCGCATTTTTTCCGAGTTTATGCGCATTTCTGCAGACGTAAGACCTAGCGCATTCAATTCCTGCGCATCAAAATCGTTAGAGCCGTTAGTGAGATCTCCGAAATAAATGTATAAACAAATAAATATACAAGAATTGCTCGTTTAATACGATAAGATATAAGTAAATAAACATTATTTATAAAAATTGGTTTACAAATTCTATTCTATCAAGTATATCATTCAGAAAATAAAGCTCAATATTAGTTTATATAAGGCAAGCAGAGAGTATAGTTTATAAATATTTACTTATAGTTTGAATAAGAATTATTTTATATGATAGAATTATAGATACCTTTAAAAACAATATACTAGTGTCTGTAAACTGTTGTAAGTTACAATTACATTATTTTATAATATATATAATTTAGAACTTATTGTCTAACACTTTGAATCAAAGTTATTGTTGCTTTATATTTTGTCCTTCCTTACGCAAGTTTTATTTAAATAAAGTGATTCGAGAATAAATGATGTATTGTTACTTGTTTAAACTAACTGCAAACAATATGTATTTTTTAACAGTTACAAATTTACGAAACTGATTACGAATTTATTTATTTTTTAGTACATACATAAGTGGCCTATGCGTGCTGATGACAAAGTCTGGTTTTGAATTCTTATATACAAGCCTAGAGCTGGTCTGTAGCCACTGCCACTGGCCTTCTTTTGTCTGAAACCTGTAGGCAATCATCCCAGAAGCTCCTGTTTTTAACACTAGAAAAACAAAATAGCATTCAAGTAAAACATTTTGCCTACATAAGACAATACAGGAGTTAAAAAAATGAAAAAAATTTGATGTATTAGTAAATAACAACTTTTTTATTAATTGAAAAAGTTTTCTTTGAAGAAAACTTTAGAGTTAATTTTAAGTATTACTATACAGGGTGTTTTTTTTAACTGTGCCACCATTGGGATCTTGTAAACTATTGATTTTACAGTAAATTTTAAATGGGGGACTTTACCTTAATTTTTATGACAATCAAAAATATGAATTCCATATTTTTGTAAATAGCCGCCATATTCCAATATGGCGGCCAACTTTGAAATTTCTTATGGAACACCCTGTATTTTATGATGTTTTTAGAATCTACATACAATTTTAAGCCTTTTTTATTCATGTGCAATTTTTGATATACTCAACCGTTTAGGAGCTACAGAGAGATAACGTTTTAATATAATTCTGGCATGCCTAGGTGTATTAGTTTCAGTGAACTAGTGGCTTATTCTTATTTTACTTGGTGCTTATAATAAGAAAATAATTAAAGTTATCTACAGAACACACAAAAAAGATTTTTTTAATTGTAACAATTTCATTTTTGATACAATAAACATATTTACAATAGGTGTTCAAAGTGGCCACCATCTGTATAAATACAAGCAGTCGCCCTTTTCAAAACATCATTTACAGACTTATTGAGTGTGTTGTGGTGAATTCCTTGAAGGATTTCTCTGACTCTGGTTGTCATATCTGCAACATTATTGTATCGTGCTTTGTACAATTCGTCTTTCAAGTAACCCCAAAGAAAGAAATCCATTGGAGTTAAATCAGGGGACCTCGCTGGCCATTGTAATGGGCCATTTGTACCAAGCCACTTTCCAGGAAAGTGAGTGTTCAAGAACTCCACTACCACTCGACTGTTATGCGGTGGGGCACCGTCTTGTTGGTACATCAACTGGAGTCTTTCATTTACAGGTACATCCTCAATTGCGTCCAATAAAATGTTCTCTAAAATCTGTAAATACAAATGTCTTGTCAAATTACCCTCATAAAAGTGTATTGCTATTACTGCATTATTCAACACAGCACACCAACAGTTAATCGAGAATCGAACTTGATCATGCCCTTCTCTCACTACTAACGGATTTTCGTCAGCCCAGTAATGGTTGTTCTTCCGATTCCACATTCCCCTATTCGAAAAGTTAGTTTCATCAGTCCATATGATGTTCGATAAAAAACCTGGTGTATTAACAGCCTCCTGAGCTAGCCATCCACAAAACTGTAGCCTCCTATTTTCATCACCCGGCAGCAAAGCTTGAACTTTCGCACACTTATAAGCGTGGTACTTGTTTTTTTTTAGTACTTTAAAAATTGAGGAGGTTGAAGTTTGCAAAATGGATGCAAGTTCTCTAATAGAAGCATTAGGAAAAGCCTCAAAGTATGCCAAAACATCAATTTCAAATTCATCAGTAACAACTGTGCTTACTCTCTGACGTGGCTTCGCAAAAGAACCATTGGCTGCCAAGTTTTCAATAAGTTTTTTGAAATACCTACGATTCGGTACTTGCCTATCAGGATACCTCTCTTGATATGCGATATTTGCTGCACTACAGTTTCTGTTACACAGAAAATACACTTCGACCATGTCAAGTTTTTCACTGTTTGTAAATCTCATAGTAAGAACACTTTCACAACAAGCAGAATTATAAAAAAAAGAAAATAGACAAGTTAATAACTACATGAGTTGATAAATAAATTACACGGTGAACGACAACTATTCTCAGACTGTAAGTTTACAGGTTAGTGATTATTGTTTATTATTCCAACAATGCTAGTAAACAGCTGGAAATGGAAATGGTCGATACAATAATAACAGCTGTTATGAGAGCCTTAAGCCTGCCTAAATTAAAACGTTATCTCTCTGTAGCTCGTAAACGGTTGAGTATATCAAAAATTACACAAGAATAAAAAAGGCTTAAAATTGTATGTAGATTCTAAAAACATCATAAAATACAGGGTGTTCCATAAGAAATTTCAAAGTTGGCCGCCATATTGGAAAATGGCGGCTATTTACAAAAATATGGAATTCATAATTTTGATTGTCATAAAAATTAAGGTAAAGTCCCCCATTTAAAATTTACTGTAAAATCAATAGTTTACAAGATCCCAATGGTGGCACAGTTAAAAAAAACACCCTGTATATTGTTTACAATTTTGTTAATGGTAAATGTTAAAGCCATACAGTCAATAAATTATACACTTATAAATAAAAGAGTATTTAGCTGAATATACAGAGTGTCCTCGAACTTACTGGACCCCTTTTGTGGATATGTTCCTGGCATCCAGACAAACATATTTCACAATATAAACATGGGTCTACGGTGCTTATTTTTTCGTCTGTCTGTCTGTATGTGTTTTTTAGAAAATACTTAATATTTTCGGAAGTAGAAAAGATATTAAGCTCAAACTTTGTATAACTATTTTTTGCCTAACTTTTTTTCACTGTACGAAAAATTAGAACATTATTTTAAATATTTTCAAAATGGCAGCCGTTTATAATTTTTAATGTCAAATATCTCAAAAACCGCTAACTTTACAAAACAATTATAAGAGACAAAAAAGTTTTCTTTTTTAATGACAAACACAATGATTTTTTTACTTTGTCTGTAGCTCAAAGGATAACAGAGATATTGACCAAAAAAAGGAAAAATGTATTTCTTGGTAGTTGTCAACAACACCTAGAGTTACTCTAGAAACAAAATATTTTAATGTTATTATGAGCTAAAATAATAATTTATTTGCATAATGTTCTGAGCAGTTTCTGAGCTGATTCCTCTAGCTAAAAATAATGAAAAAAATCATATATTTATAGGTCCGGAAATGTTTCGTTAGAGAGATACAGCTGGCGAAATATTTCACCCTTGTTTTAGATTACTTACAGAAGCGAATCCCTATTTAAATATGTAGGGCGTTAATTAAGGTGTAAAATTTAATTTAATTTACGTAAAATGAGCAGATAAACGTAATAAAATAGGTCCCAGTTCTGTAGGAACCATATAGGACCCCAGTAAATCATGTTTTTTGAGACCGAATTTTGCGTTTTGGGTCAAATATTGCAACAATTACTGTAGTTACAGAACTGGGACCGATTTTCTAAAAAACACATACAGACAGACAGACGAAAAAATAAACACCGTAGATCCATGTTTATATTGTGAAATATGTTTGTCTGGATCCCAGCATTGAAGAAACAACACTATTCAATGATCCCAGGAACATATCCACAAAAGGGGTCCAGAGAGTTCGAGGACACCCTGTATATGTATTATCAAATGAAATTTAGACATTGTTTTTTATCACATTCTTGAAATGACCTAAATAATAAAAGAAGAATATTTATTTATTTGATATTTACTTTGTAAGGTAACATCAAAAGACTGTAGTGTATAGTTTATTGGGAAATATTTACATACATTATAGACTGATCTACAAATTAAATCAGATTTTAATTAATGATTGTAAAGAGTGATACAAATGTACAAACTTTAGATAATATATTATTCATTAAATTTTACAATTAATTGTTCCTTATACTCACATTCTTGGTGTGCGCTAGCTACGTATGCGAGATCATCATAATGGACTAGATCATATCCCCCCATGTTAGCCAACTCGGCATCAGAATAACCAAGCAGCATTTTCCCTCTGAAAGGTTAAACTAAATTAGAAATTTCATCGGCAATTTCGCCCACATAGTATTCAGGTTTCTTCCGAAAAAGATTTATTAGAATCATTATTTTTTATCTATATACTAAAATAATAGTTGGAATTAAAAATCATTCTCTTTGAAAAGAAATACAGTATATGAATTTATATTTGAATTTAATAATTCAAAATAAATAAACGTAGTTTAAAAATAATATATTTATTGCTGAAGGATAAATAAAGGGAATGGAAAGCTGCTTTCATAAAATGATTATAGCAACAGTTTTAATACTGACGAAGGAAATTATTCAAAGATCTGGAATTAAATTTTATAATTTACTGTTGGTATTGAAGTAGCCTACAGAAGATGTAGTTTATAATATGGTATCCACTTCTATTGCAATTTTATAATATAAATAGCTTTCCATTATAATTCTTGTTTGCTATTATAAACAAATTGTATGAAGTAATTCGTTGTACAAGTAATTAACCATACCTATATTATTTACCGTTTCGTTGGTTGGATACTCATATTTAATGTAATGTTAGAAGTTACCTTTGATCCATGGACACGAGGGTCAGATCAAGTTTATGTTTGCTCTTGAACATCACCTCCTTGTGGGGGATCTCCAGGAGGGATGGGGGACCGAACGGAGTACAAATTGCAAACAGTGCTAGTGGGGGTTCTTCTGTTTTCCGGTTCTGGCCGTGTAGAATCTTGATGCGCCCCCGAATGTCGAGTCGCTAAAATATAAGTTCCAACATTATAATTAATTACAAAATCTAAAAAGTTAATTTATATAGCTTAAAATAGAAACAATATTTTAATAATATAACTTTAGCTGACCTATAAATTAAGATGAGTTTATAATATAGTTAATTTTAGCCTATTATTTATACTAATGAACTAAATTAAGACAAATCTAGATAACATGCTAACACAAAACAAAGATGAAATGTACATACAATATTGTAAAAGATTTATTTGGACTTAAAACTCTTTGAGGAGCTTTTGTTTCCCAGATTTGTTTATGAGGCATACAACCGGAATGGCCATTATCGCCTCATAGGCCTAGCTGTCTTCTAAAATAATTTGCGGTACGTATCTCAAAAGGGACGGAGATCCTAAAATCAATCTATTAATAAAACTATAACTACCCTACAAATACTCTCTTTAAGATTACTGCAAGAGCACTTCTACACAAGTAGAGATAAAGTTCTCAAGTAGAGAATTAAAATTAGTTAGTTTAACAGTGTATAGGATTTGTGACAGTCAACCAATAACAGATATGCGATTTAGGATGTTAGAAATTTGAATAACAGTGTATTATAAATGACGACAAACAAGTAGGTCTAGCGGCTATTACGGTCTAGACGTCATATAAAAGGTCGGGGTACGCTAATCCCACAACTACAAATGAGATTCTTGAAAAAAACTTACTATATAACATTATGTTAAATGTTGTTTAGGCTTAAAATGTCAGCTGTTTTTATTAGGTTGGAACTAATAATATCGTTTGTTTATTCAGTTGGGAGAGGGGGCGAGGGTAACCAAATTAAAGAAACGATTTTCATCAATCAAAATTTTACAACATAATGACATTTGCATATATGCTGTCTTTTATTAATACCAGTATGTTAATTTGAGCAGGTAATTATCATAATTTATTATATCTGTTCGTCCATGCGTCCAGAGTAATTCGTCGAATCACCTGCAGATGTTACAATTACACGTTATGGAACGTCTTCTCGCCGCATTCTTCTTTTAGATACTTTTTTTTATATTTGTTATAATTTATAGAGTTGGCCGAATTTGAATCAGATAAAGATAAAAATGAAAACCCGGTTAATTATTGACAAGTTCAGTTGGCGGCCTAATTACCGGAATACTTGGCAATTTACGTCGTGTTTGTACGGAGACAAGCTGCGTCGCAAAGTCCACCTGTCTACCTCTCGCTAGGCTATACCGCAATTGTTCTGGCTAATTATTACCTCTGCTTCTCAAAAAGTGATCACGAACGGGTACCGAATTTCTTAATACGGTTTTACGGTGATACTTATTCATGTTAATGACTAAATCATGAGTCTACCGCAGATAAATTTCAAATATCGAGTTCGATAGGCTCCTACGTATTCTGTGAAAGTCATAACGGCAAACGGATCACGTTGCTGTTGATTATTATCGAAGCCGAAGCCAGGTACCATTTTATTAGATTAATTTCATTTAAAAATTATTATATAAATGTCATGTTATATTTCTAGAACAAAATTCGAGCTGATAGTCAGAAAATAAATAAATATGTCAATGTAGTTACTATAGGATGGAAAGGGGATAAACGTATTTACTGCAGTGCCAATTTTAAAATTACAGTAGGCCTACAGGTAAATGCAGGTTTTTTGTGTTTATTAGAATATTATTTGTAGCCTATGTTTTTTTCATTGAAGGGTGTATTATGCCAGGTGTCTTAAAAGTCCCGCCCTCCCCCTCTAACTTTTGTGTTTGTTAAAACAAACAAATATCCTTTGGGGAACGATACTAACTTAGCCCAAAGTATCTTTTGAAGCAATCGGAAATTTTTAGTGTCCCCTAAAAATGGGGGATTTTGGTGGCAACTCCAAATTTTTAAATGGGAAGTATGGTCATGTGATATCTAATTTTAAAGGTCTATTTAAGTCTAGGAAAATGACATAAAGAAAATAAAAATCGGACCACCAAAAACAAAATGGCGGCCCTAAACGTATTGAAGTAAATCGACATAAAGTTGCTAATATCTCGAAAAAGAAGAGTTTTTAGGAAAAATTTCAAGAGTAAAAAAAATGTTAATTTCAAAGTGTTTGACCTAAAATATTGCTTCCAAATTGATTTCGTAAATTTTAAGTCGACTCCTACATCTTAGAAAATTTTGTAAAAAATAAAATTTACGAAATCGATTTAAAAGCAATTTTTTAGGTCAAGCAATTTGAAATAAACATTTTTTGTCTCTTGTAATTTTTTCTAAAAACTCTTAATTTTCGAGATATTAGCAACTTTATGTCGATTTATTTCAACACGTTTAGGGCCGCCATTTTGTTTTGGGTGGTCCGATTTTTATTTTCTTTATGTCATGTTCCTATTCTTAAATATACCTTTAAAATGAGATATCACATGACCATACTTCCCACTTAAAAATTTTGAGTTTCCCCCAAAATCTCCCATTTTTAGGAGACACTCAAAATTTCCAATTGCTTCAAAACATACTTTGTGCTAAGTTAGCATCTTTCCCCAAACGATATTTGTTTGTTTTAACAAACACAAAAGTTAAACGGGGAGGGTGGGACTATTAAGACACCTGGTATAAAAAGTCAGAAGTAGTTTATTGCTGGCCATCACACAATTTTATTATTTAAATCGTTCAAATAGCCTACTTTTATTCCGTGCTCTGTATAACGTTATTTATGTGTTCTGTTGTTCCAACAAAAAACTGTATAAATTTATGTAATTATTATTTTTGCAAAACTTTAAAGTAAACATTTTCGAATTATTATATTTATTAATTTTGAAAACATTATTACATGTACTGTATTTATTTGTCAAAATCTTGTTGTAGTAAAAGGCCTATTGATAACTTAGCTATCTTTGACTTTTATTTACGAATTAATTTTACTGGCTTATATATAGGTAAGCATTGTCCAATCACAACGTTCAAAGTTACCTTGATTTGCAACTTTGAACCTTTTAAAACCAAATCAGATGTAATATACCTACACATATTTCTTTTACTATATTCTATTATTTGTGATCATAGACTATATTAACAATTTAGTTTACTCATCCAATAAAGAGCGTTTTTGTAAAACTATTGCAAGGGTTTCAGTGAATTTATTATTTTATTTCGACCGACCGTATTTCGACGTGTGATTTGTGTGTAAGCGGTTTTATATTTTTATTAAAAAAAAAAAATCATTTGTATAATTTAATTCGTATTTAGTAATTTTTGTGCCAACAGGGAAATAGGAATACCCTAGATGAACACGAAATTATAAAGTCACTTTTCTTGTCGACGACCAGAAATTTAGTCTAGTTATTTTTTGTTGAAAAAACACTCATGTTGTATTAGTGTTAAAAGTTTATGTTCATAAAAAAGAATAGATGCATTTTGTATCACCATTTTAGTGCAGAATTCTAGATGATTTTGGATTTTATTCTTTAGTGTTGCTCTTACACTGGCAAAAATGTCGCTCAAAAGTTAGTGCAAAAATATTGAGCTAAATTTTTGTGCAAAATATCGAATAATCGTGAACCTTTCACACTACACAAAACAATTGCACAATATATCAGTGTCAATTAACTTTTCACGATGGAAGGATTGTACTCGGCCATAGTTGCATTGTGTGCAGCGTCGATGGAGACTGAAAAATCGACCGACTCATGGTCATCGTAACCAACTTCGTGAACTGAGCCTGTAACCTACATTTTATACAAATTCACTGAGGAGCATGCTCTCTCGCTGCAAAATATTGACGGGTTCGCAAAAAATGTCTAAACTTTCAGAAAACTTTTGAACGCCCCACAAAATATTGAATACCCTTTTTTGCGCAATATTTCTCCTCACATTTTCAATATATTTGGACAAAAACGAAATTTTCAAAATTGTGTGCAACATTTTTGCCAGTGTGCCTCTTTAGTTGCGGCCAATTAGGAGGATTTCGCAGAATGTATAGGCTAGCCTATGGCAACATCCGGTGTCATCTACTACCCATATTATTGAACCGATTTTCATATTGTGTTCATAAAATAATCAGCTCTAAGTATTATCCATTTATGGCTTTAATTTCTTGTCACACCTTTGTTTATTGTATGCAGACTTGAACCTTGGTCTGCGTGCAAGCAAACTATTTGTGCAATTAGGCTACTTGGCGGGGTTTTCCTTTTCTAAAAGTTATTACCGTTATGCTGTATTTATTAGCTATACGTGCAGATTCTTAGAAAAAACAGAAGGGACTAATTAATTATTTATAAAACATATCATAGCGAATCGTGTCTTTTACGACTATCAGGAAGAAAGCAATGACAGTTGTCAAGTTTTGGTATTAGGCATTTACATAACATGTTAAGTATTATATATTCTACCAAATTATGCACAACATTGAGATAATGTATAAAAATGAAGTAATAATATGAAACATTTGTTTTTTTGAAATATCCTATAACCTATTTTCAAAGCTTATGTTTATACCATTTTATGTTCTAGTGTTCTAGAAACAAGTTGTATAAACTAACAGTTGATTTGTCCAGCGGATTTGGCCTACCTGGACCAACATGAATGATTCGTAAAAGTATATTAAACTAGAATTATTGAAAAAAGTAATTTGAAGCTTTATACAATATGTTTAACTAGTTCAACGAAGATACGTACAAATAAGAAATATTTTATTAACATTGTCGTGCAGATTTTTATTATGTGGGCTCGTTGAATATAAAGTAACATATATTTCTTCAGCACAATTAATTAAAATTAAAAGAAACTTAGTACGATTTACCAAAAATAAAATAATATTTGAACTTTATTGACGTTGTATTAATTTTTTCTAATCTAGATGTTCGGTATCCTAACCTGCAATATAAAAGAGACATTACTACCAAAGTTTCACAGGTGTAGGTTAAGCAATTTTGTTACAGAAATGTAGCAATTTTCATTAGGATTTTCCACTTTTTAATATTTGATGTCTGTCTTTGGTGTTACCCACAATATAATACGAACATTACTTCTAAATTTCGTGTTTCTTACTTGCGTAGATAAGATATATTAATTGCTTTTCCAGAAGTGTTTTCAACTTTTCTTACAGAGTCTAATTAGTATAAAGTAAAGATATAAATAAATATTGAGCTTGACTTGTGAGAAGATATACTTGATAGAATAAACTTAGAACACGAATTATAGTTTGACTATTGTATAGCTCGTGCATCACTGAAGATGGCGACTTTGTTGTTGAGACGCAATTGAGTTAATAAACGTATTTGTTGTGAGATTTTGTGTTCTAAGTTTATTCTATCAAATAAAGTAAAGACTTTATAAAAAAAAAACATGATTATAAAAACTTAAACGTTAGGTTTAATTATTTCGCACACATATGTGACTTAAACGTTAGGTTTAATTATTTCGCACACAGATGTGACGTAGAGGTCTCTCTCCCACTAGTTTGTTGTTACTGTGAACTTGTTGAATATAGTGTTAATAACAGTGAACAGTACCTACATGAGAGTTAATCAAATATAAGGTTCGCAAAGGGTGGCGACTGGAGGTCTTACAATTCAATTTTAATCTAATTTAAAATCACACTACTTATTTAAAGTAATAACCGGGTATTAGCAAACATATAGTTTCAGCAAGTCCTATAATCCTAGGCTTCACTTCTGCCCAAGTAGTTCCTTGATACATATAATTATACGAAACTATCATTGTTCAATAAAATTTAATATTTGAAATTAAAACCGGCAGCAACTGATGTTTATGGATGAACGATGTGATTTGCTTTTGTTTTATCCGTTCTTCGTTTGATGGCTCCACTTATCTGCCACTTCCGGTCGGTCTCGGTAATCTATTATTAAAAAGATTATAGAGATTATAACGGCTGTGCAACGGAAATGAGGCCTAATGCTGGAAACTCATCTCGTACTCACCTGCTAATGCTAAGGGGTTTACCGGCCTTTCGTCATAATCCACTGGATGTAACAAACTATCTGTATGCCATAGCTTAGGCTAATTTGAATAGTATCAACCGTATAGAATTTGTTACTTTTAGTGTATTCGGTCTGGCAAAAAATAATATAAACAAGAATTTAAGGTTTTTTATTTTAAAATTTCACATTGTAATAATAAAACAAATTTGCAAACATAATTACCGGAAGAACTGATTTTAATGGTTTGTAATTGAATAACTTCAATCTAAATCAATTAAATTTCTCTGAAAAAATTAAAAAACAGAATTTAAATTAATCCTAAAAATCAATGGCGGAATCATAAAAATTTCTGTTAGTGCAGTTGACGAAAACATTAACTGGAAATCTTATATTACCTTTCTTTAAAACAAGTTTTGTATTTCATGCTATTTTCAGTTCGGATAAAACCGTGTATGTTGCGAATGTGACACCTCAGACATCGCGTTGAACTTCGGGGAAACTCGGTAGACAATTGTTGCGTATTAAAAAGAAAATTATAAGAATAATTTTACAGTTTTAAATGTCAGTAGCACATTAAAACTTAACTCTTTCTTGTATATATTTATGTTCTATGTCCTACTCTTCTTTTAGAAGTAATTATGTTAGTGTCGGACAGTACAAACATGAATATTCCATGAGGCGGCAAATGCTTCAAGACCCAAGCCACATACCAAAACCGTTTCAGAATGAAGTGCGTAATCCTAACCTCAAAATCTACAAGTTGACGCATAATAAAAGAACTGTCAAAAAGTAACTTGTTCAGCAGGTGGTGATTTACTCCGTAGAAGAGTACCACTTAAATTAATTGTAGCCTTTGTATATTTTAATAATGTTCTTTTTATTTGCACTTTGTATGTCTTTTGTAAATTATGAGGCAACTCGAATCTTTACTACAACATTCTTATTAGTATTAATGCAACTCGATTTTAATATGTAAGCAGTTGCAAATGCGGGAACTCTATCAACAAGTCATACATTTTTACATTATTTACACAAATTTTAAAATTGTTTTTATTCAACGCCTTTACTTTATGCCATTTATTATACCAACGAAGATGAGAAGAGCAGCTTACACGCAGTTAAATCTATATCCAGTAACTGGGTTCGAACCTAAGCAACCAGTGCTAATAACCTTAACAATTCGAGATTGCTGGTTTGTTGTATTGGTTTCTTCGTTATGCAATTTGGTTTTGCAATCGTTGTTTGTAAACATACACTGTGGCACATTCATTCATCTAAGCTATAAACCATTACGCCTAGATTTAGAAAAAGATGAAAATCTAGAATGTTTACATTCTTTACGCTCACAATACGTCTGTTAATAAAGTTTATTTCAGCACAATTTAAATTTATAAAAGGGTACATAAAACAAATACGCTAAAGAGAAGCTCTATTTAAGAAACTCTAAAGTGTAGCCTATTTTTTAAATATCAGGAAAATTTATTTTAAAGCTGACATAAAAGTGTACACATAAAATGTATTGCCTTAATATTATGCAGGCCTACAATGTTTACCATAAAGAAGTAAATTTTCATTCAAATATCGTACAAGTAGTCGTAAAGAGTTTAGTTTAAAGTAACTCCAGTGAATGCTTAGCTCAGTGAAGTGTATAGATTATGTTAATTGTCTAACTGAAACGCCGCGCCGCGAAACTGTAATCAGCGTTGTTTGTAGAATGAAATTACTGTTAAACAATGACCACGGTGCACGTCAAAGTAAAAAACACGAGGATAGGTTCAACAAATGTAAGCGCGAAGTGAAGTGGTAACTAGATCTGTTCGGAGCTAGTACAACAAGGTTCTTATACCTTCTGTTTAAGTTCTGTCAAAATAATATATATTAATAATATAGATCAGGGAAAAAAGCTGCTAAAATAAGTGGCTAGGAACTGTGCTGCTTCCCACGGTAAAGAAACGAACTTGAAAAGTCCAGTTTTTGTTGTTTCTGTCAGTCATTGTACGGCAGCAATTGGAAGCAACGCTCGAGGCTGTTTTGACGCAAATATTGTGAAATTATAGACTCGGGCATATTGATAACTGGAAAATATAATGTTTAAGACATCAGTAAAGTAAATATTGGGAGAATTTAGAACGGAAACAAAATGTTTTAATAGGTTGTTGTGTAATCTTCCTTGAAAAGACGGTGGCGGTTCGTGGTTCAGTTTTGTACTGCTACTGATATTAATGGAGGGGGGGAGGGAGGGACTGGGACTGTTTTATTGTTTCCCTGTACTTTCACAAAATGCAAAAAGAAATATCGATATCGTAGCTGAACTGCTGACTTAAGTTTAGCGAATTAAAAAAAAATAATGTATATGTTTTAGGGTTTCAACCAACAGAAAATTTGTTTACTCACGAAGTCGCTGAATAGCTGTCTCTGTGTACGAAATATATTAGCAGAATTTGTTTGCACCTAAGCCTCTAGCTTCGACTCACGCGCGCCTTCAGTTCCACTCGCAGCGTAAAAACTCGCTTATCGAGTTTACACCTCGACCTTGCGGGCTAGGGTTATGAGCTTCGCTTCGCTCGCAGTGTACAAACTTGGTCGTAGGCCTCAGATTAGAAGATGTCCCCACGGTAAAATCCACCACGTGAATTTGAACCAGGTACTTTTATTGTATTTTAGTTTTGATCGATTTTGGGGGAACCAAGTGAGCTATAAGGTCGTGTAAAAAATCAAAATGTGCAGAATAATATCCTACATTGAATTGCTTAGATAAAACTCTAAAAAAGTTTCATTCTTGCACGAAAAATTTCAAAAAATGGTTACTTCCGGTCAAAAAACGTACTTCCGGTTGTTGGATTTTATTGGCTGACGAACTCGACTAATGGACGTAGACAGCCAACGTGTGTACCAAATTTGGACCAAATCGGACTTAAAATGCGGCCGCTAGAGTGGGAACACATATATACATATTATACAGAGTGTTCATTTGAAAACTTCAAACTCGTATTAAAAGACTTATAGCCCAAGTACCAAAATTCTGTAAACGGGAGTGTATAGTACTAATTGGGTGGGGGGGAAACACATTTTCAAAATTTTGAAATTTCAACATATACCTTGTGACACCTCAAATTGAAGCTCATAAAAAATGCTGTAGTAGTGAAAAAAAATTGAAATCGGCAAAGCCGTTTGGTATCAGCAGCCAATAATGTTATTTCTTACACAACAATTACTAACTACTACTTACTGCTAATAACAACAAAATTACTCACTGAATACTGTTGTAAATACTTTGTAAACTTCAAATCAAATGTTCAAATTGGTAGCCATTGTTGTTCTTGCAATAAAATAACATGTTTTCAAATTCTTGCCTAACCTTTCTAAAAGTTTCTCTGGTTAAGCCCCTGCACTCAGCAGTGATCCTGTTTTTCAAGTCTTGATCACCGGTGGGAGTTGTTTTAAAAACTAATGATTTTAAGTGACCCCACAAAAAAAATCTAAAGGTGTTAGGTTTGGAGACCTTGCCGGCCACTCAATTGATCCTCTTCTACCGATCCAGTGCTCCGGGTAGTGTGCATCAAGCCACTGTCGTACAGGAAGAGCATAATGTGAAAATAAATCACATCCGCATCTAAATTTAACTGGCCTACTTCATTTACCTGGTTTTCAAGTGTTTCCACAATAAGAGGGTGAATAGTGTTTTCTAGCAAATCTAAGTTCAATTCTCCATTTAAGTTTTCTTCAATAAATACAGGTCCAACAATAGTGTCGCCAAGTATTCCTGCCCAAACAATAATTTTTTCAGGCCATTGGGGTGGTCCTTCAACGAATACATGTAGGTTTTGGTCTGACCAAAATCGGCAATTGTGTTTATTGTGTTTAAAACCGTTAACATAAAATATACACTCATCACTGAAGCAAATGTTTTTCACAACATTTTCATTACCAATAATGAGTGTACTCATTTGTTCACAGAATTCAATCCGACGGTCATAACCCTCTTCATTAAGTTCATGACAAACTTGGACTTTGTAAGGATGAAATTTGTTAATGTTCAAAGCTTTGTGAACGGAACCAACAGATAATCCCGTTTCAACAGCAAGTTGACGAATGGATTTATTAGAGTTTTCAACAACATTATGAATCACTTCAATTTGAGATAATTCGTCCACAACTCTGTTACCAGACCTTTTCTTGTTATTAACTGAACCACTTTCAGTAAATTTTGTAACTAAATCTATGATGTACCTAGGTGGCACATTCCTTTCAGGATGTAGTTTGTTGAATGCGTTCTATTCGCGCACTTATTCTCTGATCCATAGATAAAAATAATCTCAACTCTTTCTTGAAGGCTGTAAACCATTTTCCTTGTGAAGCAAGACGTACAACACGCACCACTGCCAATGAGCAAATTAAACTGCATTCACAAATTGGCGGCCTTTGGTGTGTTGAAACTAAAAATATGTCCAGAGTAGCCACTTACCAAACCAGTCTCCAAAAATACTGTAGACAAGGAAAATAAAAGAATGATAAGGTACTTACTTGTCCTTATCACTTACAAATACTGATAACAAAATTGGCAATTGTTACGTTAAACAAATAGTTTTGGCTTTTTGGCAACACCATTGCATTCAGTAAGTAATGTTGTTGTGTTATTAGCAGTAAGTAGTAGTTAGTAATTGTTGTGTAAGAAATAACATTATTGCCTGCTGATACTAAAAACTTGGCCGATTTCAATTTTTCAAAATACAGATTTTTTATGAGCTTCAATTTGAGGTACGCAGGGTATGCGTTGCCATTTCAAAATTTTGACTTTGGGTAAGGGGCGAGGGGGTGAGCACCCACATTTTGAAAATATATATTTTTTATTCCCTCAATTAATTAGTACTATACACTCCCGTTTACAGAATTTGGATACTTGGGCTATAAGTGTTTTAATACGAGTTTGAAGTTTTCAAATGAACACTCTGTATATAAATATAATTTTTAATGACACCCCAAAACCATTTCTGGGGATCATGATCGGTGCTCATTTACTACTCCCTACCTTAGGTCTTACCATAATTGTCTCTGCAATTGCTCATTTTCCTATCGAAATTCGCTAATAAACCCATACCTACAAAAATATAATTATTTTTATTTTCATTGTTAAAGCAATCACCTGCATAAAGTAACAGCTAAAACAGCTGATTCGGATAACCAGCTTAGACAATTTTAAGTTAGGGCTAGTTTATTTTATTTTATTTTAATTGTCTTTACTGCAATATATTATATTCCTACACATAATGATTTGTTTCTGCACATCTAAGGCACAGTATATTTCGAATGATATAGGATAACTTACATTCTTCTCCTTCTACAATAAACACTAAAAAATGCGCTAGTACACAATTTTAGATGTTCACGTACTAATATTTATAATGATTACTCTTTTTCTAACTACATTTTCAACTTCAGGTTTTAATTTTGGTAAGAAATGTGGCTCCATTTGTATAAATTGTTACTTTTGGGAAACTAGTTGTTTCATTAAATTGTGAAACTAAGAATACTTGGCTCATTATTTCATTACTATAACAAAGAAAGAATTGGAAAACAAAAAATTCGCCGAAAGGTTTATTAAGTAAAATGTGTTAAAATATCATTTTAGACATAAACTCGTTCATGCGATTAAGGAAACAAAACACACAAAGCAAGTGCAGCCACTATTATTGTAAAAAAACGGGGATTACATGTTTCCCATAAGCACAAACGCCTCAAAAACAATCAAACGGAATGTGGAGTACCATTTAAACTAGTAGGCCTACTGCTTAGCCATGTTTTGTTTTCCTTTGGCAGTGCTTGATTTGACTCCTAACACTCAGGTACTTTCCGACAATTAATAGTCTAATAAACGGCACCAGTTAGCGAATGCATGATCTAAATCTACGAGAATATGTATTAGGCACAGTTTTCTATATTAAAATGAGTATTATTAGTTTGTTTGTATTTTTAAGAAAGGAATATTTGATTAAGTTTGCCTTCTTTAGTACCTATAGCCTATCTCTATATGCCAGACTTTATTTGATTGTGCAATAAACTTCAAGAGTAACTATTCGAATCTTCATAAAGTAGGAAGTAGGTTTGAAAGTATTACCAGGAAGCCTGAGGTGTTGTCTAAAAGACATCGGAAGCGGACGGTGAAACTCCTCTCAAGAAGTTGAAGATGGTCGGGTTGTAGTGATTCTTGTAGTGTCAAGCCCGCTGACTCCGGGGGCAGGAAGGAGTTCCACATCAGTTGACGCTGGAGCTCTTCCCTGTCCTCTGAGTGGACCAGCTCGTACACCGACTGATGGACAATATCCGACTGGAACAGAACAATTAGAAATACAATTTGTTTCACAAACATTGTATTGAATGTATAAGTTTGTAAATATTGTTTAGTGTTTACCAAAGCTTTCTTTGCATGATATTTCAGGAAGAATCAGCCTTATTTAATAAGCATGTTCCTCTTATCAAAATAATGAAAAAGCTCACACAGTAAAAACAAACATTTAACTGTGGAAGTAGTGAAGATATTGAGTTCAGATATAATGTAGGCTTTATGTAATTTTAGGGCACGTTTTACAATGAATTGTACAAACACTTTTTTGTATAGTTTAAGAAGTGAAGTTTTTTTAATGTCAAATGACAAGTTTTTTATTCTCGCCATCATTACAGAAAATCTAAACGAGGCAAAATTTTTGTTTTTATTGTAAAATCTCGGAAACATAGAAAGTTAAGCTTATTTTCGAATAGTTTAAATGTCTCATTTGTATTTTCGGTGTAATCTGACAAATGAATTAGATAATTGTTTTCAAAATTTATCAGAACCCTAAATTGGTTCTAGGCTAATCTTGGTGATATGTATACAATTACCAAAACAATTTAAATTCATTTTCATCACTCCGTACCGAAAGTAGCTACTTTCGATGTCAGCTGGTAGCAACGAAAACGATCGTTTCCCAAGCTCTAATTTAGAGCAAGGGAAAAACGATCAGCTGATTTTCCCTTGCTCTAAATTTGTTTTCCCTTGCTCTCAATTAGTTTTCCATTTGCCCGCTACAAACATGTCTACCACAAACGTATCAACTATGCAAGAACTCCAGAAAAAACTTCTAAATGAAGGAGTGAATGTCACCAACAATACCAACTGCACAATAAACATAACCTTGAACTTCTAATTGTTACGTTGTTATGTAGGCTTATTATAGTAAATTTGTTATTATAAAAAAATGTTAATTGAGAAATATAATAGTTTGCATTTTACTGAGGTTTCTTCTTCAGCATTGTGTGTATTTTTGCGTCGTGATGAAAAGTACCGTTCATAACTTGTACCAAAAGTGATTTTCCGGCACTTGCTCCAATTATTCCCGTACTCGGCTTCGCCTCGTACGTGAAACTTGGGCGCGCACCGGAAAGTGCCACTTTCGGTACTAGTAATGAAATATACTATTCCCGGAGTTTTTTTTTTACATATTGAAGGTGAAGAAAATATAAATAAACCGAACAAAAATTGTTCGTAAAAATATAAAATGGCGGATTTGTTGAAACGTGCCGATTTAGTAAATTTTTATTATTGGAAAATGCGCTCCATTGCTAGGAAAACTTCGTAAACCAGCATGTAAACAGTTAAAGAAAACGCTCTTTCTACGATGCTAATTTAGAGCTTAAAGATTAGCTGACCTTGAAATAAACAAATAATTTTTCAACCATTTCTAAGTTGAGTTGCGAAACAATTTCCTCAAATTTCAGTGTTTATACACTTAAACAAGCAAAGATAAAATCACAAAGAGCGGCAGAGATTTTCTTTTCATTACAACCGCAAACAAAACAGGCCACCTTTGCTCGCAGCTTCTGTTTGTGGTTTCATTATAAACTATGTAAATACGATATTTATTCAGTATAAATCAATAGAATAGTACACATAATGAATAGGTTCAGAAGTGCGTGCGCAAGAGCTGTTAGAAGAAGAGAGTGCATGCCACGAGGTATTCAATTCCTCAGATACAGACTTCGACACCTTAGTCACTGGCCGGCTACAACAAAACAATTATATCGATTCAAATCTATTCCGACGCAGACCATTTTTGTATTCGAAAGACATTGATTTAAATGGTATCATAATTCCGGTTTCTCCGTTGGACATATTTAATTTGTTGTCAGCTTTCTCAACAAACAATGCTGTGTTATGAAAGCAGAAAATAAAGGAAATAGAATACAAAATATGCAAATCAATTCTAATAATTAAATAAAGCGGTGCAGTTGATTTGTATTTGAACATATTTTTTAGATTTCTACCGGCCAAACTTCAACTTATTTTCTGTTGCTAGATTTGTTTTGCTTATAGGCAAAACTCATAGACAGGCTAACATCGCCAGAAAATCGACGTTTGATAGCATACAAACATTCATGATCACCATCTGATACAATCTACAAGTTCGCCTTTCTGTTGTTAGAAAGTTGTGTGAGTAGGATTGCATAACAGTCTAAAACATTCAGTTTTATCAGGAAGATTGCAATTCCTTTACAGTTGAAGATGCAATAAATATTAAAACATCTAATCTTGTAAGCATATTATGGTGATTATGTTGTTGTCATACCTTTTCATATTAATAGTAAACTGTATATAGGCCTAACTGTATTGAACATGTTTCAATAATTTTAGTTTATAATCTAAAAGTCCAACTGAATTTAAGCCATTTATATGTGTTGGTATATAGCTTTACCGATTGCTACTAGCGTAATATATGATTTATTTATAGAATTTTTACTTGCCTGAGGAATCTTAATTATAAACAATCTAAGTTTACAACTGTTTTGTCTATCTGCCAGGCATCATCAGAAAACCATGTTCTACAAAAAAAAAACTTTTTACGTTTAGGATATGTTATTTATACTAAACTTTTAAATGAAAATGAAAAAAACGGTGGCGAGACAAATGACCACCATAACCATAAAGGCAATTAAAAACAAATTGCACGTTTTAATTTGTTATTGTTATAGTTTGATTTAAGCACTGATACTCAAAAATATGATCTTAAAAATGGAATTGGAATGACGTAAATCCAAAGTTTGCCTGAAAAATCTGCTCAAATTACTAGCAATGACGTATTGTTTAAGAATATAACTACTTATGTATATGTACCTATTTTCTGAATGCGCTTCTATTTGTTAACAATAAAGGGGCCATAAAAACAGAAAAAGCTTTTTATTGTCGCCTTTCTGGTGGAACGGTTGAAAATACAACCAAAGTCCTTTAAAATAACATTCAACACTTGGCTGCATTATTTTGGGGCACCGATTTAGTTTGTAACCAAAAGTCTAAAATGATTCGTTTGCACGCTATACGCAGGCCTACAGCAGGAGCGATCTCTTACGCTACACTACTGTATATTGCGAGTGAAGGATACATAATTTTAGAAAATTTGGGCTGAACAAAATTGTTTACTCGAGAAGTGGATAAAGGGCATTTTTGAAAGGAAATTTTAATGAATTTTGAATTGATGATTGTGTATTCCTTAGATGTTGGGTTAGAAAGGTCGTTAGTATTGTCTTCAAGAAAATAGGGTTCTACTCCGACGGAAAAGTTTATAAAATAGTAGAAGTTAGTTCACATTTAGATGGTCAAAATTATACTTTAATAATTTAGGAAGATACAAATATTGTTATATCCACGAAAAATATCCTTATACCTTTGCAGAAATAGCCTACTCGCGATAATTGTATACACATTAAATATGAGTTTTGGATTTTTTTTAGGCAAAGGACTGTTGAAATGTTCTAAGATGAAATTGATTTGCGATTGTAGGAAGAAGAAAGTTTAATTTTTAACTATTTGCACGAAGGTAATAATAGTAAAGTAAACGTATATACTGATGCAATGAATTGAAGATTGGGTTTGAGTTGTTTTCTATGGACAACTTAATATTTTCTTCTCATACCTGGTGAACAAAGGAAAGTTTTTCAGAGAAAAGTACTTCTGTGTCAGATTTAAAATTCTAAAACTAACGCTTTTGCGCGAACAAATAAAATGAAAGTGTTTTGAAAGATAAAATTAGAATTAAAATATATTCAGTACACGTAGCAAAGCTAAAAGAAGATTACTAATTATCACATTAATACTTTATGCATATAAAGTGGTATTTGTGTGTGCTGTCCTAGCTCATGAACTAATGACAAGATTGTGATAAATTACTATATAATGTTTTTTTTATAAGATTTGACTCAGGAACGCGTGGCTATCGGATACTGGATTTACATTGGCTGAATAACAAGTGTTCAAAACATATCATGTAAGATATAAAATTACAGGTATCCAACATTGCATATGTGGTAAAGTGAATGCTTGAGTTTTAAGGGAACTAAAAAAGGAGAAATATATACAGATAAATCAAATGCTGGTATATGAGGTTTCAAATTTTCATAACCTTAACAAATACTTGAGTGGATCTGAACAATTAAAAACACTAACTGTAAAAAAAATGGCGGAAGCAGAACCATCATTGCTCAGGTATCTTATAATATAAATAATACTTCCAAATGCCCGGATACCTTAAACATCTGCTATGATTGTTAAAACGATCCTAAGACCATGTTGTTGTTTTTTTCATGCAGAATGAATCTATTGAAAGTTGCAGTTTACACGCAGGGCACATATTAACTGCTTTGCCATCCTAAATAATTATTTGTGAAACTTAACACACTTCAGTTCCCTTTTTTATCAATATCTAAATAGAATTTAAGGTAAAAACAGTTGGTACTTTGTGAAACTCCATAATAGGGATAGAAATAACCAAATGGTAAATTGTGAAATTTTACTATTTGGTTATTTCTATCCCTAATATCTAAATAACCAATTTTAAAAACTAAACCCCTAAATTAAAATAAATTTACATAGTAAATTTACAAATATCCTTTATTATACGCAACATTTAGGCTAATTATTTCTTGACTTGGCAATATAAACACGAAATGTCTAAATAGTGCGAAACCTTTTGCAATAATTATAATTTACATAAAACAAAGTGTTTCCAAATTTCGTTCTGAAAGGGGAGAATATCGATCCCTCGAGTCAATATGAGTAAAAGTCTCATAAAAATAGTTAGTTTAAACGGCCGGAAATTAATAGTTTTCCGGCTAGCTGCCTTTTTGTGTTGAGAAACTGTTATGCTAGGAATGGTTTATTGTAATGAAAAGAAATTTTGTAGGCTACAGTAGTTAGTAATATAAAGTTCCTACCAAAAATAATCATATTAATTGGTTCATCCTTTTAACATAGATACTACTTAAAATATTAAAAATAAATAAAAACAGCTAAACTTTCAAAAGATGAAAAGGATATATTTTTTTTAGAATTGTTAATTTCCAATTGAACAGTTTCAGTATCAAACAGATCGTACTAAAAATATCAAAGTTACGAGAAAAGTAATTGACTTAAAAAAAGGTGAAACGTTTATAGGTAGTTTTTGTTAGTTCAGTTCTAAAAGTTTTTTTTAATAAGAACAAAACAACTCTATTAACAAATCTTATTAACAACTCTACTAAATTCGTTTTATTACTAAATTCCTGACATATTAATTTTTATATAAAAATGAGATATAGCCGGGAATTAAGCATTTTCGAACCTATTTTATAGGATATTTTATTCATATTGGCCCAAGGAACAATATCTTGAAGTTTCGGTCAGCAATTTGGAATCACTCTGTAAATGCATACATTAAAAGTTAACCTTCACAAACATTCTTGTTCGTACTATTTCAAATCTACCATACGTCCTTCAACTTAACTAATATTATAAACGCAGCGTTTGAGTTTTTGATAAGGGTTTTATCAACCCATTTGCCTTCCAATAAGAAATGCCTAACAGATAAACTTTCCTCACTCGCTGCGACCCTCTTAGGCCTTTCATTTCCAAGTACCTAGTGCAAATCAAGCTATTCCCTCTTGTATTTAAAATCTGTTCTTGTTAAAGATAAAGATATCAAATTAATTTATTTTGTGATCATAGTTTGAAATTTCATTATTTAAGGACTTTTAGTTTTTTTGGTTGTTTTTAAGTTAAGAATAGAGTACAATTCACAGTTAACGTGTGTGTTTGTGTGTATGTGTTTAACTTTGATTACAGCAAACTTTGCGTCATATCTGAGAAATAAAACGGCAGAGTTAACGAGCAAGGCCGACAAACCGTCGGCCGGCATGAGGTCCCATAAAGAATAGTATAAAGAGCTTTCCATGGACTATGATATCTCCATCATGTCGGACAGTAATGAAGACCCTAACGTAAAACACACTTCTTTATTAAACTTGACCTCACTCGAAATGCGTAGGTGAATTTCATTAGTTAAGATATTGTGACATTTCCCCGTTCTCAGACTCTCCGACCAGCTAACACCTTGTATACGCGGTATTTAACATACTTTTGTGTTTTTTTTAAACAAGTTTATATTTTATTTTTATAACGACAGAAACTGTTAGATGGATTAAAGATGTGTTGGACGAAAATGATTTGAACATAAAAACCAGAAGCTACAATGTGACGAGCTCGAATACAATCTGAGAAGATTTACAGGCAGTAAAAATTTTCATCGCCGTTTTACGCCTTCGTAACGGTCGAATCTAATCTACTGTGAAGGTTTTATACGGTTTAAACGATGACTTTGAACTTTTATGTAGTTTATATCTCATATAATATTCATGTATGTTTGTCCTAATAGTAACAACTATTTCTGAAGCTTTTTACATTTTTAAATATTTGAACAACTAGTTATATGCAGACTATTTCAATTTAAATAATGCTTCTCTGTAAAATCTATTTTTCTACACACATTTAATTAACTATGCTTAAATGTTAAAACTCACGAAGAATAAAGGGTATACGCAGTTCAACTAAAGTATGAAATTGTTTTATCTGCGTCTAGATTCAATCACGTGTGGTTCAAATATTTATAGAACTAATTAACAACAATAACCGTTGCAGCAATCGATTATACATCGGTTGGTGGATGTGATCCTTATACCGTGTAAAGATGTGATGGCTCTCAAACCTATTATTATTTTACTAAAATGGAAATAATATTTGTCATTGCTTTTTCACAAATGTTTGGATTCTCAATATTGTTCCGTAAAGTATACTCTAAACACTTCTAACACTACAGTAAAAAAAATTAGATACAATTTTTCGTAAACAGAAGGGGCGGATTTTATTTCTAGAATTAACATTTTCTATTATTACTTGAAAACAATAAATCACCAAATTTTACAAAATTAATTTTGACATAATTAAAGAAAGAAGAATTTCAAACTTTACCCCATATAACAGTTTCATGCAACAATAATCTTGACATAATTGAAAAAAAGAAGCATTTTAAACGAA
>JAGFPH010000185.1:417310-467019 GCA_018207615.1 Philaenus spumarius | reverse complement strand
TTCCAAACCTTTTCTCTCTCTGTCTCTCTCTTTGCCTAGCCGTAACAGTATTAATAAAGGCGTTTTAATCTCTCTATACAAAAGCCAAATCCACTGACTCACTGATCACGATTTCTCAAAAACTACTGAACGGATTGGAACGAAATTTGGTATGTAGCTTCCTCTAAGGCCATAGGTGCTCACTAAGAAAGGTTTTAAAAAATTCGAAATTTTATAGGGGTTTGGGGGGGGTCAAAGTTACTAAATCACGATTTCTCAAAAACTACTGAACGGATTGGAATGAAATTTGGTATGTAGCTTCCTCTAGGGCCCTAGGTGCTCGCTAAGAAAGGGTTTAAAAAATTCAAAATTTTAGGGGGGTTTGGGGGGGCCAAAGTTACTAAAAAAAACCACCGAACGGATTGGAATGAAATTTAGTATGTATAGCTTCCTCTAGGGCCCTAGGTGTTCGCTAATAAAGGGTTTAAAAAAATTCGAAATTTTAGGGGAGGTTTTGGGTGGTCAAAGTTACTAAAATTCCCATAAGAAATATATAGTGTAATATATTTATTGATATAATATATTTTTTGTTAATATACATTTAACTTTGATTTGTCTATCCGTGCAAAGCCGGATCGGGCCAGCTAGTACATATAAAATGTAAACTGTAGTCTCTAATTTTACTTTACCTTTTTACTAAAAACTAGAGACTATAGTTGACAATTAATAAATAATTTGTATAAAACATATGTAGTTCTAAGGCTATCAACAATGAATATAATATTTTAAAACAACTAAAAATATGTGCTTTAGATAAATGTGATTTACAAAAATAATAGTTTATGGTTTTAGTATTTATAAAGGAAGAATTATTAGGGTTGTGGGTAAATCAGGTCCTCAAAAATATGTAACCCATCTTCGTGGAGTGATTTACAGTACACTAATATTCCTGTAAACGTAAGTCTGATTGTTTTATTTTAATCAATTTACTATTTTCACTGAGAACTATAGCAGTGCAGTGGTAAGAAGAATCGATGTGAAGATATAAGAACAGCTTGGCATAGCCATTCGTCGAAGTTCAATGTTATTCAAAACCGTAACACATGCAGAAGGTCTAGTTGAGGTATAAAATTATTTCCAACGAGTTAGTAAAGTATGTTTAATTAACCCGAAGATTAAACCAACAATTTGCCCGTGGTCGCATACTTTCCCAGCTTTAAAACAACCGGTACTTTTGTCCAAGAGTAAGAATGACAAAAGCCATTCGATTATCATAACGTTCAAGTTCTAAAACGGTATTACCATTCAGGAAGTCTTTAGAAATAAAAAAAGTAAATGTATATTTTGTGCGTGAGAATAGAAAAGAGGTGCCGTTAGACGATTGTGTGGCCTTAGCGTGACATGATGGCTTCATAATGCACATTTCATTGCATGCCAAGTCTCTTGTTTCCCAACTATTATTTACTCAGGAAGCTTTGACAAATCTCGATACTACTCTAAAATTGGCAACAAATCTCAAAAGTAACGGTTATAGTATGTCCGTCATAGTTATTGTCCCATCGGCGATGGTTTTTTCAGATTACATCCGTAGGCCTGCTACTTAGAATACACGATTTAAAAATACTGTATATCTTGTTTACTGTAATGGGTTTTCTGGGTACTTTAGTACTTTTGCAATTAAAACCTTCATTTATTAAATTTATAATAAATCTCTAGTGATATTATGTCATAACAATATCACGCAAACATGCCTATGGTTTTATTGATGCAGTCTCCGCTTTCTTTACTAGCAAAGTGTCAGAATGTACAGTCCGTAGTATGAGCACTAAAAGTATAATTGTGTATTATGGGAGAGATAAATACTTTATAATGCAGTAGTTGTAGAAATATTCAAACCTTTTTAAACAGTTCGATTAAACTTCAAAAATAATTTCAATTCACAAGGCTAATTAAGTTGTACATTATATTGGTTGCCGCCAGGAATTGTTATTGGTCTAATAAAATTTGTTACATACCTTTTGTCCGTCTACAGCCCTTTTTTAAGTCCTTATTCGATGGGACAATAACATTTGTACAGTTATTATTTACAGTTAAATGTGACTATGATAAAAACTGTATAAATGTTGTATTGAACTTGATCTCTGAAATCGACTGTCCCATCGAATAAGGACATAACAAAAGGTCTGTAGACGGACATAAAATGTATGTAACAAATTTTATTAGTAATTAAGTTGCGTTTTACTCCAAAATGTAAAGATCAGTTAAACAACAGATAAAGTCGTTGTTACTTTTGAAGTGTGACAATCAGTGTGATTATTGTGCTCAATAACAAAACGGGTTTTCTTATTCAACTAAACTAAGTATAAACGTAGGGCCTATAAAGTTTATATCGGTAACTTTAGAAATCGGTTAGTTTAAAGCGAGAAAACAATATTTTGTCTTATTGATAATATGTTTTATTTGTTCTAACTAGGCCTATAAATTGAAATAAAACTTTTTACATTTGAATTTTTTTCATCGAGTTTATTTTAAACTTATTATGTAGGTTAATTTTGTGATGACAATTTATTATATTTGTCAAACTAACTCAGATTCTTAAATTTCGATTGTAAGAATTAATTCCTTCAAAGAAACTATTTCTGTTTGGTAGGTTACATTACACAAATTTATTTTTGCGTACACAACTTTCATTAAGCTATCTGACTTCTCGTCGTATTTTCTTTTTCTCAATAAATACATTTGGCCTTTATGGTTTGCCTATTGTGAAATACTTGATCTTCAGCAATCCTTTTCTCGAAAAAATATAATTTTCATCTGCCTCAGTCATTTCTATCTGTTTGAGATTTCTGGAACTTCTTTTATCCACTGTTGTCTTTTTGTTTTTGTTTTGTTGTAAAGTTCAATTTCAATTTACATTTTCATGTGTAATTTCTAAATATGTACCATCATATTATTAATATGTATCATCATTAAAATATGAAAATAATGTTTGAGTAATGTTATTTTAACTGGGTAACTGTTAAAGAGCCGTTTGTTGTTTCTTTACTTTATGTGTGGAAATAATTTCTGGATCTGTCCGTGTTATAATTTGTTTCCTTATTTTCTTAATTAAATTATATATTTGTGTAATAATGCTCATTATGTTTTCTAATAATTAATTGTATGGTTACAGTACCAGAATCAGTATCATAAAAAATTGTAATTTTTATTTTCTGACGAATATTATAATACAATTATTATATTTTAGTACACATTTCGCTATATAAGGTGTTTATGTAGACTAAAAATAAATTTAGAGCTGATTCAAGTTGCTATTTATAAAAGAAAGTCTAAATTAAATACTCAATTTTTAAATAATTATTTTATTGTTAGTTTCTTTTCTAAAAAATAGATTTACATAATTTAAATTTCTTTAAAGATATTAATAATATAGGTATTCACATAAAAAAACTTAATTTCTATTTCAGTAGCCAAAATATTTTTAACAATAAAATTTAAGAAAACCACGATACTACTCAATGTATAAATTGTCACATTAGAACATAAAATAAATAAAACTCGCGATTTATAACGAATCTCCATGGCAACGAAGTTCAAGTTTTATAATGCGGAACAATACACTAAGTTTATGTTCCAGTCGCAAACGGCTATAATTAAAACCTGGAAAAAGTACAAGAAAAATGTTTTCTGTAGGAGCATTAAATTTAATAACGTATTAAATCATATGGACATATTTATTCCGTAGAAGGTTAAAACAGCATGTAGCAGAAAGGAAATGAAAACAATAAAGTAGGTGACCACTCACAGACGCAGATAGTTCCATTTGCTTGCGTATAGAGGTCGTTATTAATATCTGTGTTGAAACAATCGGTCCAGTGTGTTTAATGAAATGCACATACAATTACACACTGTTCGCTCATCGAGAAACGGTTTCTTTCGGTTGTAAAACGGTGGCAGTCGTGTGTCAAATTCGATTCAAATGTTTACGGATACGTTTTGAGAACCTTGTTTTGAGCCACGAAATGATAACGTCTCAGCCCGTTGACTGTAAATTTTGCACGTCCGGTCTGCACACACCGGAACTTTGTTCATGTTTCTTTTGTTTTGGTAATTTCATTTTAGTAGAAAGTTTGTTTAAATTAATCTAGATATGCGTTTTATACACATCGGTTGAGTTTCATTAATTTTGATTGTCTGAAAAATAGAGTGCATCTTTGTGTACTGTTATAATTTGCTCTCTCGCACATTCACGGAAGAATTATTATGACAGACTTCTTCAACTTCAACGGCCAGCAGAATTTTGAATAACTGTTGCACATTTGGCAAGTTTACAACCTACAGATTTTACATAACTATTATGTTGTATGTAAATGCACATAAGGCATGAATGTTTTTCATATTTCAAGTTTTGTCCAGATCATAAAACTGAAGCTGTTTAATCAACGAATTATAGTTCCAATAAATGTATTAACATAGATTAGTCAAGAGCTATGAAGCTAGTTTCACTTTGGTAGAGGAGTGTTGAGTCTATTGAACATTTTCGCACGGAATTCATGTCCTTTTCGGACCTGGTGAAGGCAGCTCACTCATATTGGACTATCTATAGCCTTTTGGAAGGTCGTTGCTCTTCTTTGTATTTAAACAATTAATTGTGACCTACAAAATACAGGCAAATTAACTCATTCTTGTACATTAGCAGCTGATTCTTTTCTTCGCAGTATATTTTTTCTCTAAACTTGTAGTTCAACCGAACATTCAAAACTGTATTCCGAACAAATCAAAAGTAGTGCTACAGCAAGACATAAAATTGTTTGATATTAAGGCTTCTTATTAAAAGGATACGTATTAGTTAGACTGTCTGTTTATATGCAATTTGGCAAAGTCATACAGCTTGTTTATCCGTACCTATAGTCCAGTCAATAAATACCATAACTAATTGGGGGAAAGTTGAATTTGCGACAGGTAGTAGATCCTTATTATACACTTATTTTCTAAAAAAACCCCACTATTTGTTCTCCCCCTACAAGTTTAAAAATGCAGAGCATCAAATAATCACTTGTAAGTCAGTTAGTAAATATCGTAGTGAGTTGAATAATTTGTTTTGATCCAAGTTGTCCGCACTGTTTAAAATATTTGTTCAATATTTATATTTAGGATGCAAACAAAATTACTCAAGTGACAATTTTATATTTTCTTCTAGGTTTTTTGAAATAGTTGAAATACAGAAAAATGTTTGGAATGCAAGTTATAGTTCGAATTGTAAGGTATAAAAAGGTGTAATGTAATTGTTTATGACTTGGGCTGCCAAACGAAGCGCATGCATGCATACCGCTCATACTACGCAATACAGTAAAAACCACTTATTTAAATCGGACTAAAAAGTATAAAATAATTTCTCCTAGACCCATACAAAAATCCCAACCTCATACAGATTGTCCTGAAAATTTGTAATTGTGATTTTTTAATAGCTACGAAAACACTTGTAACTTTTTAAAATGTGGGGTGACTGCAAATGATGGATGAATAATTCCTATAGTTTTATACCCAAACAGAAAACAGTTGGGTTTATAGTTTTCTAGAAAACGGTTGAACAATTTTGAATAAGCTACCTTACTTTACAGTAGCTTGAGCAAATCGTATAGTAGTTTTATGTACCAGCAATATAAATGATTTAATCAACTACCATTAACAGTTGGATAGATGTCTGAAAGCAGATTCAAAGCTCTTATTTTAAGTGGTTCAAGGGTATGTCCTTTTACTCATTGAATGATTTATATGCAATGTGATCTACCGAATCTAGCAATGCAATCTGGTTTAAAAACATAACGTGTCTAAAAATGTAACAACTTGTATTTTTAGTTAACATTTGTAATTTTATGTAGGCCTACACATATGATGTTTTGACTTCTGCCCATCGCATTGTAAACGGCAATTGTAATGTTTAACGGCAATGAAGCACTTATACTAAATTACTGAAGTCACTAACAATTATTTTATTGTAATGTAAACTCACCGATGTGCGAGTTTTCCCAACGACAGCTACTCCTTACTCCCCTTACTATTATCTAAATAATTAATTTCTTTTTAAAACTCATATCCTTTTAATTATGTTGTGTTTTGTAGTTTTGTGTGTAAAATTTTGCAATCGATTTTAAACACCTTGAGGAGATACGTGGACAATTTCAGGTTTATTTCAGTTTCTCTTTAACTGAAATTGAAAACTGTTATTACTACCTACTAATAATAATATATCATTCTGTTTGACTGTAATTTTCCTGGAAAATAAAAATCTACCGAACAGACAATCAAACAAAACAGACAGACAAGAAAGCGAGTTAATATTGCATGTCATCCAGTTAAGAGCTATGTTTAAAGTTTCAAGTCTATAAATCAAAAGGAAGTTAGTTAAAATCCATTGGAAAACCGAACAGACAGACAGACAAGCAAGCGAGTTAATAAATACCTGGAAAATACAAAAGGCTCTGAACCCTCGAATAATGTACAACGCAAACGCCTTTAAAATGTCGTTAAAATAATTTACAGAATACTTAAAATACACCAAAGTATTGTTTAAATAATGTTAATCTTTGTTCAATTCAAATGTTATACTTTCTCTTGTTATCTTTATAACAGTAAATTACAATTATTAACTTTATATTTGAATCATCTCAGCAATAATACAATTTCATCACTCAAACATATCCACCGTACAATGTGCTAACCCTACCGTAAATATTAAGGAGATGCATATCACTCACCTTTCCAGTTTGCTATAAATTTGTCACTAGTCATTTAACTCGGAAACAAATGGCCCAGCTCATTACCATAAATCATTATGCCCGGGCGACACACGCGGCCTATCATTTAGTCGTCAAGCTACGCCATGCTTCAGTAGGCTTAGTACGCGTACCAGACTGCGACGGGAACCGGCAATTCGTATTTTTTGTATGAATAATATTGTTGGGAAACTTTCATAGATCTTGGGAAACAACTGACGTTTGACGCCGAATCGTTAAACTTCCTCGACTGACACCGTCTTGTAATGAACGGATCGTAGAGGAGACATGTGGGCCTAGTATGTAAGATGTGAATTTGCTCCTTGTTGCTCGACTTACTTCAACAAAAATTACCTAATCCTACCCATTTTCACATCCCTGATCATGGCTCGTATTTTCTTTCTACTTTCCTGATTAAAAAATTTAGGAAATCACCGTGTGCTTTGCACCCAAACTCTCTTAATTGTGAACAAAATAATTAAATATAGCCTATATCATAGATAGAAAGTTTTACGTGTAAACACACAATAAAAACCTCACTTAATTTAGTTTAATACTTTGAAAAGAGCCTTTGGGAAATTAATATTTAGCAAACATGCACAACATATTAATAATTTCCATAATGCTGTGTGGCTACATTAGTAATAATGTTTATATTTTTTATTTTTGTACTTACGTCAAGTAGTCTACGTTGTAATACTGTAAGACTGTTGTAAGTCTATGTTGTATGTGTAGGACTGTCTCAGTAAGTAGTTAACTACAGCAATGGTAGGATGTGACCACATTATTCAGAGAACATTGTTTCTTTAAGTTTAACATGTACTATTGTTAATTTATATTAACTACATTTTATGCTAATTTATTTTTTATGAATTGTGTATTAGTGTTTTCGTATAAGTGTGTTTTGTCATCTGATGATGGTAACGTGATAGGCTACCGATCGCAGTTGTAATGACACAATACATGAATCAACATAGAACTACTTGACGTAAGTACAATAATATAAACAGAATGTTAGTATTCCAATCAGTATTTCGGTCTCATTTAGATTAACTACTCTAGGTATTTTCATAAGTGTAAACTAATTATTATTATTATTTTTTTTAAACTAATTATTTTTTTAGAGTTATATCCTACTCGTCTTTCATTCTTAAAACTTCCTTCATTTTTTTAATGAGTGCTTTAGGTTGATAAAATTACAACAATGTAATATCCGCAAACGATAGGCCTTTATATTTATTGACGAACATTCATTATAACGTATAGTTCACCTCTAGATACAGGTTAAAACTTACAGCTGGGATTACAATGGATTTTAAAGTCTCAGAATATTAGCACTTCTTAATTCTTTAAAGAATTTTTTGTTAGCTCAGCCATGCTTTTATTTCTTGGTCTATTTTGACGATTGATATGTAAAATTAAAGGGATTTTCCTCAAGATGTTCCAAAAGTCATTTGTTTTATCATAAGTCAATAGGGCTTTGCCCCCTTAGGCATCGAACTTTCCATTTATATCTTATGAAAGAAATATTTTATTGAGTGTAAGATTTATTTTTTTAGCTTAAGTAATCTCACTTAAATAAACAGCTGTCTTAAGTAACTAATTTCATTTAAATAAACAGCTGTCTTAAGAAACTAAATACTTCTATTCATAACCTATCACTGTGTTGTTTACATTATTATTTGTAATAATGTTTGTTTTTAGGGGTGTTTTCTGTTATAACCCCGCATTTACAAACTATTTTCTATAGAATGAGGATTAATTGGTATAGAACTACAAATGTGAAATATAGTATTTACTCACCATTTAAACGTATAATTGTTGGGAAAAAATAATAAACATTTTTTAAACATGCGCAACTTTACTATTCAATTGTAGGCTAACCTATGGCAACAGAAATGCAAAAATAATAATTAAAAAAATACCTAAAAGGTTCTAACCTAACCTATTTAGTCACAGTATGTTTACCTGTATTCAACATTTAACAGTAAAATGTAAAACAACGTACTTGTCTGCAAAATATTAGGCAAAATATTAGAGTTGAATAGTAGTTACGCGTTTGCGAAAACCCTTATCTAATATTAACACAAACTAGAAACTTCCTTCCTTATAGATATGTTATGGAGTAGTTATAAATAGTTATTTGGACATTCCCGATTAATCTTCATTCTATAGAAAATAGTTTGAGAATAGAAAATAGTTTGAGAATAGAAAATAGTTTGAGAATAGAAAATAGTTTGTAACTGCGGGGATATAACAGAAAAGACCCGTTTTTAGTTCACCTAGTATTTAATATTTATGGTGTATATATTATAGTTTTGTAGATTTAGTGAGATTATTAGTTAAAATATAAAATGTCACAAAAAAAACGAAGAAAACATGTATGTACAATTAATTGGTAGGAAATTAGGATCGTATAAACAACAGAAATTCCATGGAGTGGTTCGTAATTTAATTGTTTCTTAATTTAATCTAAATATATATTTATACACTACAATCATGCAATGGCCAAACATTGTCGGGAACACTAATAATGTTATTTTCTTAAAGTGATGGATCCAGTCAGCTGTCAAATTTTAAAACCGAATTAAATCGCTATCGCAAACATAATAAAATAAAAAACAGCTTCATTTAATTTCAGGTACCATTAATGCCAGTGAATATAATAAATACCACGTATTAAGCTTATCTCTTCTTATTCTTAAAACTTTTTCAATATAGAAATTTACAATGTATGTCTCCTGATACAATAGACATAGGATTTTGCAGTGAATAATTGAAAAGAGTGATTATTTAATTTATGGTATAACGGACTAATTTACGTAGTATGCATAACTAAACTAGTCTGGCACATTAAAAAAACAACGTAGGCCTACTATTGATTATAGCTTCAAATCCGAAAACAATGACAGTGTATCATAGAAATGATGATGATGAAAGTGGAAATTACTTCGTTTACAGATTTTAAAACCATAGTCACAATCTAGGTCTAATTTAACGCAAAACAAAATGTTAGCTGTAGCCACCAACAATAATATTGAGTGATTCTTTATTTTTTTATTACATCAACAAATTCTGTTACAAGAGTGGGTTTTAAATATTTAATAGTTGTTAAAATACATTAAAAACTGTATAAACTGTATAATAATATAATATACTAGCTGGCCCGACCCGGCTCTGCACGGATAGACAAATCAACCTGATACTAATAATTAGCCCAAGTGTTTTAGTTCATTGAAAAAAAAAATGTTCATTGTAGGCCTAACCTAAAATTATATTCAGTTTTTGATCCAAATCAGTTGTTGATCAAAATCAGCTGTTTTAAGCTTTTCATACGAACAACTGTTTTTTGTGCCCATGATAAAATCAAAAGAAATCTTTCTTCTTCTTCCTTAAGATTGACCTTCCATAAGATTAACATTGAAACTTTGAGGGCCACTGGGGCGTAGCCCTTATCACTAAGGGGTATGAAAAATAGATGTTAGCCGATTCTCAGACCTACTCAATATACTCACAAAATTTCATGAGAATAGGTCAAGCCGTTTCGAAGGAGTACGGGAACGAACATTGTGACACGAGAATTTTATATATAAGATTATTGATGGAAATAGCAAGATGGAGAATAGGAAAGGGGATTAGAGTTATCCGACAGGCAATAAAAGGCAAAACATAGTAATCACGTTCTAAGAGCAACGTATAAAATTCGTAATCATCCCGGTGATTCATTGCGTTGAAAGCGTGAAAGAAAAAGAGAAAAACAAATGCCTTCACAGCACTCAGTAATGGTATTGTTATTTACATAAGTTTTAGTATATAAAGGAATGCGAGGTCTAAGCTAAGCCGTGAGAGGCAGAAAATGAGCTGTCTCGTGTTTACACAGCAATAATTTGTATTACTTATATTGTAGTACACATAAATAGCGACTGCCCAAGCCAGCAGGCAAGATATGGAAATGAAGGGGAGTCCTTTTGTAACTTGAGAATATTTTAATTAGATTGTGTTAGACAGAAGTGGAAGATGTCGGGTCGGGTGATTTAACTCTGGGGTGAATTCAAATTTAATAACAAATTTCGGAGATAATTTTGAATATTTTTGGAGCTTGATCGTTTAAACTGTAAATTAGTAACTACTAAAGTTTAAAAATAAAAATTTTACGTTTAGAATCCCAATAGTTGAGTTATGTTTTGTCTAAATTACATATTCTAACAGAATTGATTAATTCATCTTCGTTGTTACATTCATGTAGTAAATCCTGTTACAAACATTGAAAGAAGAGAGAATACAAATTGTGGGCTACATGCTAAATTGTTTTGGAGAATAAATAAAATTACAGAATCGATTGAAGAAACATTTTTGTAGAAAGTAGAATTATATTTGTTATATTTGCTTAATTAATTAATTCTGCCGCCAGATTGGGTTCTGTGCAATAATAACATTTGCTAACACATACCATTTTGTAACTTGTATTATGTGTATCTGCGCATCTTGTCATAAAATCATTGTTACACTCTCGAGAAACAAAAACCCATGTTATATTGTATTTATTCAGTTGAAAAGTGACAAATAATGTAAGTGTGTGATATTGTTTGGCACTTATCTAATAAAACTAATACAAAACTAAATATATCTTTTATCAATATCTATTTTTTTTAAAGAATTCAATAAAAAAAATGGTAAACTAATGTATTATTTTATTTTATATTTATCAAACTAATGTCAGTTAATTAATCATGTTTTATTGATTTACAAGCTGGGTGCCCGTGCTTCGTTACGGGTTAAGCTCGATAAAAAAAATAACAATTTCAAAGGCATCCCGTATACTCTTTGTTAATACGCTATTTACACTATGTACTACTTTCTTAGCTTAAGTGTTTAAAATATTTATCTTTTAGTTTTATTAATACCTGTCGAAGGACAGCCTTTTTATATGCTTATTAAAAGAACATCCTTGTAAACAATGTTCTTTGTGCGGCCTTCAGGTTGCAATATCACCAGACTGTCAGGTGAGCTTACACGGGAACAGACTATGTGTAGGCCTATAGTTGGCCGTGGGAGAAACAGTCATTTCTTAAATCCACCCCAGCCACTTTCAAAGACTGATCTTGTGTCTGTGCAAAGCCTTAACCTGCAGTCTAGTGATATTGCAAAGTTTTGGAGGTATCAAGTTGCGCAGAAGCATTATTGGTGATCCAACTTTCAAACTGAGATTGTGAGGTGGATTTCTTTTAATAATCTTAAACGGAAAATATTTTAAAATCTCGTCTTATTGCACATCTAGAGCATAAGGGGAACAACTATGTTAAGTCTCAAGTTAATAGGTTTTGTCGTTTTTGAGATATAGTGATGAATAGTGAGTCAGTGGCATTTGACTTTTATCTATATTTCTAACGCTTTTTACGTTTTAATGACCTTAAACGCAAAATATTTTAAAATCCCGTCTTATCTAGAACATAAGAACATCTAGAACATAAGGGGAACCACTATGTTAAGTCTCAAGTGAATATGTTTTGTCGTTTTTGAGATATAGTGATCATCAGTGAGTCAGTGGTATTTCGATTATATATTTACATATATATAGATTGTTTTAAACGATAAATATTCTATATGCATTACTGGAAGCATGATATTTAAAATAAGATCAATATTATTTTTAGATGGGTGATAAGGTGAGTTTCATGTAACATCTATTTGTTACGCGATTATTTTAAAATTAATTACAAGATTTTTAATATGTGCTTAGATTTACACAAAAGTTGTTATTGATTTAAAAATATGGTCCCAGGCAGCTTTATATTTTCGCCTAGTTGATCGTCTTTTCGCATTATTTTAAAACTTCTAGAAGACTTTAGGTTGTTTTATATTTGTGTATCTTACATATATAGGCCCTAATTATTTAAAATTTCGTTGGAGTTGGTCAATTATTTCTGAGAAATATCCCCCCCCAGCAGATGGACATTCCACCGAATATATTCCAGAACTGAATGATTACCTAATCACAAATTATTTTCAAAAATATGGAAGTAATTATTACCAGCTCTTCATCAGAGTAAAGTTCGACTACGCTTATACTTTAAGCTTTACCTCGACTTGGTAATGAAGACGCAGCACACATACACACACACACACAGACAGAGAAACTCTATGATTTACAAAAACTGACCTTCCGACCTTTGCTACGATTGTTTGTTATTTGTTTCTCTTGATTGCTAAGGATTTATAGCCTGGCCCAAACCCGTTCCCTCACTTCCAGCCACGAGCTTAATTTATTGAAATACAAATATGCTATTGAGAACTGGCCTCAGCAACAACAAATATTGCTGTACTTTATAAGGTATATTATATATTTATGATGTGCTTTGCATAAACTAATAAAATGTGACTGGGAATATTTATGGAAGATATTCGTAGTTTGCAATTGGTCTTGGATACCAGCGGGGTCTTGTAGGGATAGTGGAATTATGAGCTTTATTTCCGGAAAATACGAAATATTTCAAATAAATTCAGTTATCTTCCAAGACAATTCAAATTGTATAAAGGTCTATTTACTATTTAATTAAAACAGAAAGGTTGCTTACATGCATGGGTATTCAAGTTACAATTTATATTCTAAAAATGAATAATAACGTTCAAAAAGTACTGCACAAAATGAAATTGAAATGTTTTGGTAATAAACCTTTGAAATAAAAAAAAAAATAGTGTTTAACAAATATAAAATACTTAAATCGTTGCACTAAATAATATTTTAAATACAGTTAAGGACAAACTTTTATGGTGTTCAGAGATTTAAAAAATATTAATGTAGGCCTATCATTGCTAATGGAATGTTAAACATTGTTTAGAATGCTTATATATTTTATAGTATTTAAATTAAATTAAATTTGGCTCAATGAAACATATTTTTCACTGGATAGTGGCATATTTATCATTAATTGTTTTACAAAAATTGTGTTAATTTATTAAAGTGTGAATAATGAGCGTTCACAATTATTTTTCGGTTTCAGGTTATAGTAATCATCCTGTAGGTCAAGGGTTATGGATTACATAAAGGTTTATAATTATTGTTTTATTATTTTCAAACCTTTAATCATTTTTGTAATTTGTTAAAAGTTTATTCGTAAAATTAAGTTAATCGTCAGTTAAACATATTTTGGAAAAAATCTAGTATTAAATACTTTTTAATAATAATTTTAATTGGTTTAAACTAGGCCTTATTTAAAACTGTATTGAACTATTCTAGCTTTTAATCCTAATCAGCTGGTGTATATAGTATTTATTGTGTTTAGTTGATTACTGTAGTAATGATTATACGGATAGCCTAATATGTGCTTTGTACGATTTTAAACATTTTGTTGTTGGTATTTAAACAATCTAGGGGTTATGCACAAGTTCGTATGGCATTACGTTTTTAAATACATACATTTAGCAGTTATCTATATATCCTTTCTAAAATGGGGTTTACAACTCAGTTACAATTAAATAGATTTTACTACCACAAAACCGTATCCATATTTTAATGGCTTCAATAAAATAATAATACAAATTATTTGTACAGATTTCACAGACGACAAATTGCAGGATAAGTTTCAGTACGCTAAAGAATTTCAAAAAGCTCAGTTAAGATGTTAGGCCATGATTTATCCACACCTCACAGCGGAGCATTGCAATGCGGGTTAACATTAAAATAATCATCACATATTATTGATTTATTCGTACATTTGCTATTTTCATGTTTATAAGAACTTGTACATCATAAATAATACCCAGGCAGGAGGTGATTCGGGAATAAATCGAACAATATCGGTGCTTTTTAGCAGGTTTGTAAACCGCTGCATCGGACGTGCTGATTTTTTTTATATACCTACGACTTAATTTACAAAATTGAGTGTTTGAAATCTTCCTCTAAAAGTTTGTTGTGCATCTTTAAGGTTTTAAGTAGTAATTTAATTTTGGGGATTATTCTAAAAATGTATCTCGAATAACTTTTATTTAATAATTATATATATATATTTTTTAAATATGTATTTTAAGTTACATATTACTAAATTTGTACTTTCTATAGGGTATGTCTCATACTTCACAGACATCTAAAAAAAAAAAAGTATTTCGGATAAAAATAGTCCTAAACACATAAACATCAAAAGTTTCTTTCAGAGTTAAGGCTAGAGAAAACGTTACTCTGATTTCACTCAGAATTATATAATGGGGTAAGAAATGTAAAATTGGTGGATAATATAGACCTATATAAATTGAGTACAAAATTGAAACGTTAGTCTCCCAACAATATTTTTATAACAGACTCCCTAACTGAGGACATTTCTGAAAAATGGGCACATAATATCATTCTCCCCTTTCCGGCGATCATTTTAAATAAATCCATACAGTTCACGAAACGTTTTAATTTTATTGTAATATAGGCTACATTTATTTATTCTAAAGAACAAGGAAACAGACCGAATGAACTTATTCACCTTATTTTTTGTCAAACCATTTGATAGTTTTGTTGTGTTTTTATGAATTATATTGCAAAATAATAGAACACATAATTTAAAGTTGTATGTTGAAGAAAATGAACAAACATTTTAATAACTCATGAAATATTTTATAAAAATAATTAATAAATGTAACTTGTTTTTTATATCCTGTTCGCTATTATTAGTAGACCTATTAGTAATAATTTGTTTTAAAAATTAATAAATGCAAACAGGCAAATAAATCATGTTTTTTTAAACACAAAGTACCATGTTTTTCTTGAGTGTAATTTTTGACAGTATACGAAAAAGGTCTTACTGATTTAACATAGAACAATATAAATCTATAAGGAAGGCTTTTCTGTAGTTTTAAATTTAGTACAGAATTAATAAAAGGCAAAAGAACAAAACCTTTGAAAACTTGAATTTCAGATGTGCTTTTTGTCCTCATTTATGTTTTTCAATGTTAACGATTTAATGTCGATTTAGAAAGCAGAAGATGTAAATAAGTGTGTTTTCGACTCTTATACGGTTTATGTCTACGGTTTATAGCTTAGTACTTCTCTTATACTCAGGAACTACCAGAGGTACAAATTTTGAACTTGTTTGAACGATTGAGCTCAAATAACATATAATACTAAAATAATTTGCACTTTATTTATGTTCCAAGAATTTTGGTATGGCGTTATTTTGTAAATGGACTTAAATTTAACGAAATCTTACACTTTCATCTAATGTTGTTTCTTTGCTTTGAAATATAAGTGTGACAAATATTTCCTGAAATACTATTGTTTACATACATGCAATGCATTACGGTTTACATGTATATACGGACAATCGTGCAAAATAAGATGACGACATTGTAATGACAGCACGTTTACAGTTTACCATGGCTATTGTACCTAGTGGAAGCACAGGCTATTTGCAAGTTTATATTTTATTGAAATGTTATTGAAATGTAATCACTAATGTTACTAATGTTTTTAGTTAGGCTTATACTGTAAATTTGGGATAGGTTTATAATTTGAAGGTAAACATGTGTGTGTTAAAGGAAATTTTACTGAACCTATAAATGATTATGATACTTTGAAATAAATAATCTTAAAATTATTGCTTTAATCGTTTAAAGTTGTTCAAATAATTCCATGAGCTAAAAAGAGATAATAGATTGTTTTACACCTTTTAGTTTCATCATGAGTTCATTTTCACAAATTCAAACTTTAGCAAGTGCAGAATCGTTTTTAATCATCAACCAATAAACACTAGGTTTATAGTATATTAAACCATACATTAATTTCATAACACAGTGCATTTGATATGTGAAACTTGAAAATAAATAATAAGTTTATTTACCAAAATTAGTTTTAACGATATCGTCCGCCATCTTCAGTGATGCACGAGCAACAATAACCAAATTAACCAAGCTACAATTTTCGACTTAATTAGTTTGTAACTAAAGTAAACCAATGTAGAATTTCCACCAATTCGCATCGGCATTTATAACAGTATTAGTAGTGTTTCTAACAGGTGGACAAGAGTGCCACAGGTTTTGATTTTGGTTTCTTTAAGCCAAAAAGCACCAAAGGGCCTACATCGCTTTAACAACCTTCTTTTTAGATTCCAACTACACAAACATTCATAGACTTTATTCGAACCGAGCACCTCAAGCTTCGGAGTCACTTCGCTAGCCCCACAAGTTTGGAAAGGCAGAATATAGCTGTTTATACAAAACAAAGCTCCATCTCTTTATTATAATTATGCGCATATAAGTAAGATACACTTTGAATATAGGGCAGAGTATATATTGCATGCAGCATACATGATCATTGAGCAAAGAACACATGAATGGAAGTAGAAGTAGAGTATGCGTAGAATAGCGTGTTTCACTATGATGCGTGTTAGGAATGGATCATGCAACGTAACGCCCAAACTGCTCCTCCGTTAGTCTTAGACACTGTCCACGTAGGGTCAATGGATCAGGTCAGTGCAAACATAAATATATAATACTATCTGTCACAAGGTATAATTACGTGTCACGGCATCCATGATCCACCATTGATAAAGAATTGTTTATTTTATAAGGCTTATTCAACGATTTAGTGACAGTCGGAAATCAGAAAATTGTTGAAATAGAAAGGCTAGATCTGTACCACTGGCTCATTTCGTAATTTGATAAAAAAATAACCTAAGTTCTTTATTTTCAAGAAACACAAAATTAATTTAAAAGCAATGTTTGAGTTGATTTAAATTCAACCATTATTTCATACTCTTATTTTGCTCGAAACACAATTTTTTTTATGTCGGTAGAACAATATAAAAAATATGATTTTTTGTAAAGATATTATATTAAATATTACAAATGAATGAATGTTGAAATATTTTCTGGACTTGTGAGTAACTGAGAGCTTAGAATTCCACTCAGTTGAAGAGCTCAGCCAAATTTAAGCTTTTATTAACATAATAAAGCTCAAGGAGCTTAGATGTTGTTTACAAACTCAATACAAAATTCAGTAATTTGTAATAATTAGTATCGTGTAAAGGATAATATTACTGAAGCGTTTCTTTACCAAAATGTGAGTCTTTTAAAGTAAAATAATAAAATGATATAATAACCCCATAAATGCATTTAAAACATCTAATAAAATGTTGTGGTTTTTTCGAGACCCTACATATTTGGATATGAGTTTTGGTAACACCAAGTAAAAATATATCCAACACAGTTTGTTGCGACCTTATATAAGAATTATATTCCAGACTTTTGTTCTACCCTATATAAGCTATATAGTTGTAGCAGTATTATAACAGATACAAAGAGGCTATTGATATTTAAATTCAATATCCTGCCATCATACGAAATTCAACGCTTGAATAAATTGATATTGGATACTTTTCACGTTCAAAGTAGCATTTTTGTAATTATATCAAGCAAGCTATCGGCTTTATCAAAGTTCAATCAGCATGTGATCATTTTTAGAACCAGTTCATGTTTGTTGAATCGAAGCTGTCGTTTAATTTCAACAAAATATTTAAACCAAGTTTGCTATAAAAAGCGGGTAACCCGATCTTTTGACTTTCGGGTGTCTGCACAGCGCACCGGACTACCTGTTGAGTTAGGAACCCGCTGCAGTAGAAACCGTGCAAACTTCACGCCACGCATGCGCACAACGGTTGTGCCGATATTTTGAAATTAAAATGTTTTGACGTTGAATTGATAAGTACAAGAGTAAAGGATTTGAAAAAGATGTGACTCATTTTTTAAAGTAGAAAAGTCATCAAAGGGAAAATTGAAGAAAATTAGTGATGAGGTAGTTTTATAAATAATTTAAAAAAAAATTGTTTTTAGTACTACCCAAAGAAATAATTTGCAGACAATTTTTTAGCGGACAATTCCAAAAAGATCTTGTTAAAATGTTCTAAAACAATTCTGCTTATTTTCATTGGAATTAGAATAGTTGATTTTTGTTTTTTTTAACTCTTTACATTATGCTAGTTATTGTAAAAAAGAAGGAAGAGTGTTTAACATACTTGAACTTCAGGAACTATAAATTGAGAAAATGTTCGGAAAAAGGTTCATCTACATAATATATAAAAGCGAAATACCACTCACTCACTCACTCACTGACTCACTCATCACGATTTTTCAAAAACTACCAAACGGATTGAAATGAAATTTGGTATGTAGCTTTCTCTAGAGACATAGGTGCTCACTAAGAAAGGGTTGAAAAAATTCGAAATTTTAGTGGGGGTTTGGGGGGGGATCAAAGTTTTAAAAACGATTTCTTCAAAACTACCGAACGGATTGGAATGAAATTTGGTATGTAGTTTCCTCTAGGGCCATAGGTGCTTACTAAGAAAGGGTTTGAAAAAATGTCATAGGGGGGGGGGGGTTTGGGGGATCAAAGTTATTAAATCAAGATTTCTTCAAAACCACCGAACGGATTAGAATGAAATTTGGTATGTAGCTTCCTCTAAGGCCATAAGTGTTCAATAAAAAATGGTTTTTAAAATTGGAAATTTTAGGGGGGTTTGGGGGTAAAAATTACTAAATCACGATTTCTCAGAAATTACCGAACAGATTGGAATGAAATTTGGTATGTAGCTTCCTCTAGGGCCATAGGCGCTCGCTAAGAAAAGTTTCAAAAAATTCGAAATTTTAGGAGGGGTTTGGGGGGATCAAAGTTACTAAAATCATAATTTTAGATCTTTTATTATTATGACAATAGTGCTTTTATTATTTAAGATCTATATATATAAAAGCCAAATACCACTCACTGACTGAACACTTAAAAAGAATACAATTACGTTAAAACGACTGAAAAACCAACCACCACGGGCAACGCCGTACGGGTCAGCTACAGTATAAACATAGGTACGGAAATGCTTAGTTTTCCGTCTGTGAATGAAGAGAGATATCGATTTCGCAGAATGTTTTATTCTACTAAATTAAAAAAAAATAATAATAATTTTCACCTATTACTGCTTTTAAATCGTCAATTAAAATATTTTAGTTTAAAAACTATCCACTTTACAAAGCAACAATTTGTAGTCCAAGGAAAAGATGATAATTTTTATTTATGGTTTTATTTCACGCCTCAATTTCCGGAAAAAATAATTGAAATTGTACAGAAAAGCGTTATTTTTTCTACTTAAAAGAAACTACTGCTTTATGCTAGTTGTGTCATCCTAGTATATTAATTTGTATCGAACTCGAATAAGCAATATCTTAATTTTTTACCAACCTGAATTCGTGATGACCTTGCTTCAAGTCAGATTCGATTAACTATTATTGTGATTGAGTTAAAGTAAACCCTAAACTGTGATTCTAAGTCTTTGCAGTGTTCACAAAACCGTAAATTCATGGAAAACTTTGCCGTGCATTGAAATAAAACCCTAGTTGTGATGGAGGCAGAGGTGAGATAATGTTGATATAAGTGAAGGTAGGCCTAAAGTGTGCAAGGAAGAGCGTGCGTGCGTGATCTGGAGCTAACACAAGCTTAGCACGAAACTGCAACAAGTTTCCTTAAAGGAGATGTTTTATTTTATTTATCCTTAAAATAGACAAATTATTTTAAATCATAACTGTTTCGCTTTTACTACAACTATAAATTGAGAATTACTTATCGAAATAATGTGTCCGCCGTTTATAATAACGGTTTAAATATTCTTGAATTTAATTTGCAAAACATAGTTGCATTTATAACTTGTTATTTGCGTAACTGTTTTCATTCCAAAAATATTTACAACCTGAAATAACATTAACTATGAGAAAGTGTTGTATAATTTAAAAAGGCGTGTAATATTCTTTATTTGTAACGCATTGTTTCATAAATTAGTAAATTTCATAAATAGCAATCTATAAGTATTAAAATGAAGAACTAAGCATTAAATGTATTGTACATTTATTTTATTTTGATTGCTTAACTTCTTCACTTTGATCTCATATGACTAATATGAAGGACGAGTAATAAAATAACACTCAGAAACACCAACTATTAGTCCAGTGCAAACCTATAAAAATGCAAATTGGGTAATGAAATAAAGAAATCTCCTTTTATATTTTTAACATATTATTTTTCATTTTAGAATCAAGTTCGTTGCAATATTGTAAAGGAAAAAGAAAATGATGTTTATAAATGACGCTTAAGGATGGATTACATTTAATTAATGCTTTTATTAGGAACATGCTAGCTTTCCAAATATAAACCTTTACTGAAGAGTTTAAACATCATCTGTGAAGAAAACATTACTAGTTAACAAATTTTAATAACTTTCTTTACTTTATAACGAAAAGTGTTGTTATTAATACAAAAACCTAGAAATCTGGAAGTTAACACTAATTTACGCTCGTAATGGAAAAAGCCCTCCCAAAAGGCGTATTTATATTTTTAGAAATTTTGAATATTGTATTAAAAAAAGTTATGTCTTAGAATGACATAATGATACTGCATAATGTTTCTCAATTTTTACTAAAAGATTTACCAGTATATTATTAATAATTATTGTATTACGTTTTTGAGGTTCATTTGATTGCAATTTGTGTTAAGTTATGTACATCCCAGCTAAGCTCATGTGGTCTAGGTCTAGAATTACCTGGTGGAAGCCGAGGTAACTTTCTATACTGTGAGTCGCAAAGAACACTTCCCCTTCGCAGGTGAGTATCAGGAGGAATCCATTCAGTGCCTGCAACACAGATGTAACTATTGTTAAAACAAAGGTACTCACCCGTTAAACACATCCTTTAATTGTTTCCAGCTTTTAATATTTTTTACAAAACAAGGGAGTTCAAACTTACATTTTCGTTGCAATTTGGACTACATCACATTTCTATTCAATAAATATGGTATTACTTTTGAGTTTCACTTTTTATAAGTTTTTACTTGAAGCCCCACAAAGTGGGCTTGTATCACGATGTTTTCGTAACTGAGTTTACCTCCCAAGAATGCTGCAAAATCCCGTGTTCAATTTCGTACACGTGACAGACACCAATATACCTCACTAAAACTACAACTGTTATCGTTACAAACTAGCCTAATGGGAGATGTCGAGTGGATTCTGTAGAGCAGTAGTTCAACGTGCAAACCAACTTGCTTGTTTTTGGGCTTACTATTGTGTGCAACACTTTTCTTATTCCAGTTGAATATCAGTGTAGAATGTGCTACAACTATACCAAATTTAATTTGTCTCTACGTAAAAATATTTTCGAGAAAAATGCTGCTGTAGACACTTAGTTGTTTGGTTAAGAAATAGTAATAATTTATATTTTCAAAAGAAACATATATCATTAGTAATCATTGTTTTAAAACAATTTAGTCGACTATTATGAAAAATAATTAGGTTCATTAGAAATTTCCCAAACTACGAAATAATTACATTTAAAAAACATTTCCAATTTAAGTACTAACACTAAAAACAAAATAGGCCCAAGTACATCTTAAAAAAAAATATTAGTAACTTGTCAAGTTGTAAAAAAAACAAATTAAGACAAAGAAGGTAAACGAAGTTGATAAGTGTAGTCGAGTAAAAACTGTCATTTTTCCACCTGTCCACCCACGGTACGATGTCAAAACGAAACCCCAGTAGCAGCTCTTGAGGTCTAGAGATAGTATTCCCACCCGAGTGGAACATGCAAAGTGAGGGTGAAGCATCAGCACGAGCTACACGTTATCGTCCTTTAGATAAGGGGTGGAAAAATGCTAATGTATTTCAAGGGTACATAAATTATTCAACCATATTGGATCACCCTCTTGTGTCTGGTAGGTCTTGATTTATGTAAGGACATAACAACTTTAACGAAGGCAAATCAAAAGGTAAAACTTTTAACATATTTATTTAACACTATGGTATTATGTATAGTATATAAAATGTTGTTAAGGCTTTGTTTAAAACGGACCTTGTTTGTTTAAAAAATTGCACTCTTGCTTATTATATATAATTTTTATTCTTTAGTTAAATTACATATTGTAAAACAAGAATTCATTAGTTTTAATCTGTATTAGTATCTAAGATAGCTTAATGTATTCATAAATAAATCCTTTTTTTATTTGGCTAAGTCGTCCTCCCGTATACGAGTATAGAGTTCCGTTTATAATTTTATCGATTTTTAAAATATCGAAATGAAAGAAAGACGTGTAGTTTAAAAGAAGAGGTCTAAATGTTAAAATAGTTTGAGCAGAATTGAAATCGAAATATAGGTCTCTAAGTTCAAGGCGTCAACGTTCATCTTTCCTCCAAAATTGGAGTCTTGTCTGTTGGCAAATTGGACTTTAAAACAAGATAAATAAATTTTATATTTCTTTCCTATATTTCCAAAGTTGATAGTCTTGCTTCAGTAGCTAAAGGCATGTATTTTATAAAATTTGAGTCAGATTGAAATAAAATACAATAGTTACTTATTAGGGTAATATTTGTCATTTATTTTCAGCTACAATTAATTCTTTACTTAACATCTTAAATTTTTTTTTGAAATTATGTATGCAAAATATTAGTTTCAACTATATTCATACTTTTAATTATTTAAACCATATACAATAACAAGTTAAAAGGTAAAACAAAACGGGCATGTTATTAGGCACTCGATTTCTTGTAAAATATCAATGTAATCACAGAGATTAACTAAATGTTCAATAATGTCATTATTTAAATTTCATTTAAATTTCCTTTGGATAAAATTCTACCAAAACAAGATTATATTTTATAGGAAAGAGTATTTTAATCAGGCTTTGACAATATCTTCATTTTGTAATTCTGGCCGCCTACCTAGAGCGCATTTCGTATTTAGACTCCTCTTCGACGGATGTTACGAAAATGTTATCCTTTCTAATTTATGCAATAAAGTTTAGTGTTTTTATTATAATTATTATTGACCTTATTGCTACCATCCGGCGGTGTAACACATCCTTGAAACAGATGAGCAGCTTTATATGAGTTAATGTGTCTGTTTATGTAGGCCCTATAAATAGTAACCGAAGTTTTATTTTCATCCCTTACAACTAGAAAGATCACAAAAAATATTTATGTATTTTGATACAACAGGATTGTTGTTATTTCTAAAAATAAAATAACTCGGTTTGTTAAATTATTTTGGTTCAATGACAATTATTCTGTTTATCGCGATGTGTCTACCACATTCTTAAAAACTTTATATTACAAGAACACCATTGTAATAGAAATATGTTGGAAAACACTCATGACAAAATGGGAGCAAGGGATGCTGAGCTAATTACAATTGAGGGAGACAAGGGTCGGTTAGAGACCAGATTGATTAGGGTGACACTCAGGAAACCTGTATTACGCAAGCGCGTCTCTTCGTCCTCCTATTGGACCATCAATATCAGCCTGCATCGACTTTTTATTCATCTCCAACTCCCCCAGGAAATGAGAAAGTGGGGTGCAAGGAAGTCGCCATTTCGAAACCCAGCACGCGACCCCAATAAAACAACAACGAAGAGGGTTGAGGAAAATAATTACAAGTTCAGTAGCATTTTGTCCTTGGGGAAAAGGTTCAAGGAGAAGGACCTATTCATTATCCAGGACGAAATTATTTCTAAGAAGCTTAAAAATACGATAAAAGAAAAAAGAACCGAGACGGATGTAGAGTGTTACGAAATGGGGGGGGGGGGGGTAATATAATGGTATTCAAAGAAAATCGCCGTTGAGTCACCAGACAATGGAGGAATAAGGTAAGGGATGGGGTGGTCGGAGGGGGTAAAACGGGGTGAAAGTGGAAGGAGAATAATCAATACTGTACGAAATTGAGTGTCCAGTAAGAAACAGGTGTTTTGGCCCAAGCAGAATACAGATATTGCTTTTAATATGTATCGTGAATGAAGTGAATTCCTCATTAAGTAAATTATATGAGGTATAGTTTATAAATATATAGGTCGATTAAATTAAAAAATTAACATGTTTAAAATTATCAGATTATTTTCATTCTAGTAAGGAAAGTTACTGTAAGACCAATATTAAAAGACATAAGAAATCCACGACCAAAATTTAGCAACAAAATTAATAAAAATCAAATTTGCCTTTATTATTCATCAGGTTCTATTTATTCTCGTTGTATGCTGTTAAATATGATTAGATATTATAAATTATTTACAAATTTAATATTAGTAAACAAAATTAATTTTAATAGTTTGGAAGTGTTTTTCTTCTTTAAACACTGTATTTCTTATAAAATTGGTGTATTTCCCATGACTAAATCGCATTGAATTACATGTTCTGTAATTGTGTTTGTGTATAGGTCTGCATCCATTTTAAAATTGCTTATACTGGATTAGTGTTTGCAGCTTAAAGTTTGTGGAATGGTTGTTGCTGGTCAGATTTTAAAATGAGCACCTCTGCTTAAAACTATTTACGTAAAAATGAGAATTATAAAATATAAATAGATTGATCTTTATAGTTAATGGTATTTATTATAGCAAATAGTTTTTACTCACAATGCCTTTTAAATAATAGTTTACAATTTCTTAAGATATAATGTTGATTAAGAAGTCATCAACTATTATAATGAACAATTGAAAATTACCATTTCGTCAACTTATGACAAAGCATTTTCAGTCGGTCTGGGATATACGTCACCGTCCTCAGGTTTATTGCGGACGTCGAATAAGTTTGAAAAAGTTTGATACAAACAAGATGTACTCATTGTTTATACCAAGCAATAGATGACAAATAGAATAAGGAGTGTTTTTATTGAGTATTAATATTTCAATGTTGGCTGACATGAGAGGTTCGCGTGTTGTGCCTTGGGCTCAGGACGAGGCGATCACAAGTAGCACAATAAAAATCAGCTTTAACTCTAAGTTTATAGGATCGCATGCCCCGTTGTATTTGTGCCTATAACTCTGATCAGTTCCCCTATCATGTTCTAATATATATTATCTTGATTAACCTATTCTTATACCATCACGCTAACTATCTATAAAACTAAAAAATCGAACGAATTTTGTGTGTATTCGGGTTATTAAACAGGTAGTAGTTTTGTATTCAAATAAAAACTGGAAGAGTTAAGTTAATGTAACTTTGTGAGAAACGTTGACCCGTACTTTCAATAAAATGCAATCTTTCAAGAGAAGAACAAAAGTTGGTTTGTAATTATGTATCTCATGTATTTAGGGGTGGTAAAGTGTTCTGCGTTTATTCAATATATTAGATAAGCTGTACTATATAAACTTAAAGTACAGTATAGTCTAGGCTAAGTTATGCGTTGAAGCTAATCAAATATTATAAAAGTACATTATTATCCCTAATATACAACAGCTAGAAGTTCCTCTGCTCTAAACGTGCCAACTAGTCACATGGGTAGCGCGGACGTAATGATTTGTATTCTTAATAAAGAAACATGTGATTTTAAAACGATAGTTGTAGAATTTCTAAAATTATTTTATGTAATAAACGCATAGTATATTTTTGTAATAAATAACCTTTAACACAATACACAGAAGTAATACAATCTTTTTTTTCTTAAACACAATATGAAAATTTACTCGTATTAATGATCAGTGTCTTAGAAATCTTCTTATTGTGTTGTACAAATTTACCAATTCTCCATTGTCTTTACTTATAGTGCTAAAATGTTAAAAACTTCTTTTAAAACATAGTTTTATTTAAGTGCCTTGTTCTATTTTTAGTAGATTAAAAAAAGAGAGAGATTTAAATGTATTATATATTTAGATTTTTAAGAACTAGGCTTATGAGTGTTTATTGTTACATCTCATTCCTATATAATAATTTCCTTGATTATTGTGGTAGTTGGTTAAACTATCGGGATATTATTTTTCTGTGGCAGAACTAAAATCTAAACATCTACTGTTAGAAATCAGTAATATTGAACCTTTAAAGATGATAACTATGTTTTATATATGTGTATACAACAACATATCTATTTTCAATAACTGTGGTAGTGGCTGAAGACAACGGTGTCAGTGGTTATTGTTCATATCAAGTTCTGTATTTACTGTGGTTATAGGACTGAGATAGAGGACATTAAACAGGGTCAACTAATTTATTTAATTACGACTATGGTTGTGGTAATTATTTTATGTTTAACGACACAGTAATTTAAAACTGTCATTAGTGTTGTATGTCATCCGCGCACTACACACATTGCTCGGCACATTTACAAATAATTGTAATCAATGCCTGCATTGATGAATAACATTGTAGATTATAAATAAATATTTAATTATGCTTGTGAGATAATGCACTTAGTAGAAAAGAAACTATTTATTTAGAAAATTAACCACAATGTAGTTTGGTAACTGTAGATGGTGTATCACTGAAGATGATGACAATGTCACTGAAACCCGTTTGAGTAAGTAAACGCATTATTTGTGGGAATTTGTGAAATACACACGCTCATGTTAAAAAAATAAAGTTTTCTTTTAGTTTTGGAACCTTGTAAACGTTAAATTGTGTGAGATAAGTTGAAAGTCTCTCAATAAAGGACTGTTTTTGGTGTTTCACTTATATGTTTCTACCACATCTACAGAATACGATTTGAATATAAATTCAGTAGCCTACCGTTAAATATTCAACTGCGTTAAAATTAAGAAAGTATTTTGTTAGTCATTCGTTTTTCAAAGTTCTGCATTTGTAATAGTTTTGTAATAATATTTTTAAAGTCTTTTCATTTGATTCAGTCCGATACAAAACAAAAGTTTGCATTTTCACAACAATTTTAAACGATCATTCAAGGTCGAAATTTACGGCTAAGCAGCAGATTTTTAGCGGCTCTTGTTCTGTCATAGGTTTGAACACGGCTTGTACGTCGGCTTTTCCATTTGATATTCCACTCCTCGTCCTGTATTAATAATCTTATGAACAATAACAAGTATTCTCCATTTATTAATTTTCTCATTTTGAATTTTGTTCGGTCAGAAAGAAAATTTTGAATATAAACCGTTTCTTGTGGACTTTTTGAATTTTGCGCTGCATTCATATTTTATTGTCATAACAATAGTGGAAGTTCAATACAATAATTGACTAATTTATACCCGTGGTGAGAAAGTAATGTCAATGAAACGAAAAATATTTCGAAATTTCACAATAAACCCATCTAGTTTAATAGGTTTGTTATTGATTGATTGGTTTACAGATTCAATGAGTTAGGCGACTAAGATACAATTACACTCGTAGTAGGAATATCTGAACGACATTTCAGCTTATAGGAATGTTTTCTACACACAAAGGACAGGAAAAAGTAAAACACGCAGGTAGCGTAGAGCGTAATTAAAGTTTAAAATTTACAGCCCGCTTTGCTTTTAGTTTTGAGATAACAAAATTGAACGTAACGTAAATTTCTCGCTAAGGACAAGGTTAGCGCCACCGTTGGTAATTTATGTTTAGGCCTTCTTACTTCCTCGGCCACTATTGATCCTAACCTGAGGCGCATGTGCAGAAATTCAAACAAGATGGGTTAGCAAAGTACCAGGTATAAATAAATTTATTACTCGTACAATCCTATTCAGATTATACAATGGGGTCGGGTGTTTGCCGAAATGAAAATATCTTCTCTACTGGAATTTTATGCAGTAACAACTAGTTCGACATAGACTTACAATGTCAGATAAAACAAACTGTTCTCCAAAATATAAAAATTGCTTACTCATTAATTAACAATAAAAATAGCAGTTAAATTTTTTTAGCAATAATTTGCCCATTCAATGTTTATTTCTAATGAGAGAAGAAAATAATAATGACCTTCAATTTCTGCATTACAGACCCTTGACTTTACAACACTTATATTATAAAAAATCCTGAATTATATCATTGGATTTATATTTTGGTTCTGCACTTAATTATGCGAAAATACGTTCAATCACGTACTTCTATTTTAAAAAAGCAGTAAATAAGGTAAACACCACTTTACTGAAACGACCAGCATCATCATTTTTCTGTTTATTGTTTGCCAATTAACAATGCTCAGGTATTTTTTGTAATATTTGGTTCCTAAAAAATATTTTGCTGTAATTCTCTTAATTTTGTGTTTTTCTGTTCGATAAAGTTCCATCGAATGATTGTCTTACAGCTCTAAATTACCTATGTAAAGAGTTACAGTTTCGGAATGACTTTCAAAGGGGTTTGATGTTACCACTTTTATAAGAAATATGAACAAAATGTCATCTTGACAGTTGCACAAACATTGAGCGTCGTGGAGCTAATATTAATTGTCAGAACAATACAAAATCCATTTCTTAACAAAGATTAGTTACTTCAATTTAAGGCAGTACAATGAAAGTACATATTTATTATTGGAATAAGTTTTTTTTTATGGTAAATTAAATTATATTTGAGCCAAAAAGTGGACATGTACCGCTTGCACGGACTACTTGATTCGGTTATCAAGTTTTAAACTGAATGTTGGTCAATCTCTTTTCCAGGAGTTAATGCACCGATTAATAAACTCGTTACAAATTGTGGTCATACTATATACCAATATATACAAAAATTAAGTCTAATATTGGTTTTTATCTATACATTTTAGAAAATTCGTAAATATAGAGAAATATCTGAATTCTGTATAAACAAATATTGTTACGGAATATTTGTAACTTGGAGACTACGGAAACAATTTTAATAAAACATAGCTGATAGTGTGCCGATATAAAATAATAACCAAGCAAGATATTAAAAACCATGAACATCGGTTATGCGGTTTACTTGATATGACCTGACATTGTATAAGACAAACTGCGTTGAGGTAAAGTTGTCTTCATTTTAATACAAACTTTAAAACACTTTTAATAAATAACAAACGCACAAGGTGTAACGGAATCACAACTCTATGATGTAATTTGATAGTAAATTACTTATGGTAATCATTCCAACAAAATATTGTTGCAATTGTACTTGGTCTAACTCATTTTACAAAAAGGCCTAAATAATTTAACGGAGTACATTTTAATTATTTGGGCGTGGATGTTTGTTGTGAGAGTTATGTTAATTAATTAGGCCGGCTAAAAAATTCAGTGGATGATATATTAAATTACTCGCAGAAATGAATTATTAAAACGTATGATTACAGTGGCAGTGGTGTGGAAGCATTGCACACCACGGCCTTCTTGTTATGTGAATTCATTAACTCGTGTACGTTTATAATATAACTCGCTTAGCTCGTTAAGTTCGGATAAATAAGTTCTTCGCTCAGTATAAGTGGCAATAAAGTCTCAATATATTCGCCAAATTTAATGTTTCTTCTTCATGTGAAGCCATTAAAACACAATGAAATTGTATCAAATTTTCATTTTTGCCGCAAAAAAGATTCTTATTGTGTTAGGTCGATTCAGCAGTTCATAAATCATACCTAAACAAGGTTAATACAACTGTAACAATAATTAAGAACCGTTCGCCAAGGTTTTGGAATTTTAAGTTTTAATTTTTTTAATTCGAGGAATGGAATTTTAAAAACTCTTGTTTTTTCTCGCCATTTTAACTGGTCGATAATATAAATTCGATAGTAGAACGAAACTAAAAAAAATTAATTTACTCTGTCCACGAACGTAAAACTAAATAACTTTTAATGCCAACGTTTATGCTGATCTACATAGTAGAGCCTGGACTTTCACCCTACTGCAATGGTTTACCGTATTGATCCCTCCTTCCCTCTTGGACGTTTCTAAATACCGGTCCTTATCACCGCACCTAAATTTTCGGTCAAATAACAACTTTATTATTACTTTTGTTACTCTGATAATGTCAAAGTTGCAATTTAAACTGCTTGGTTAATAAAAGGACTATTGATTTGTGCCTTTCAAAGAAATCACACATTTTTAAGGAATACAAATATATTTGGTATTGAATTTGTAATTAAAACTAGGTTAGTATCATTACATCCGTTCTGTCCATTGTTGGAATTTATTACGGCCTCAATTTTGTGCAGCCTAATGTATGCGATTAAACATTTGAAAAAAATTGTACGAATGTATTTGTTATTTTGTTAAATGTTTTTAGAAAGCACCGTCGAGTTAAAAGCATATGAATTTCATAATATAAACATTTTGGTTATATTGCTTATTTGAAGTTTACGTTTTTGAAACTAATTTAAGATTCAAAATTTGTTTCACTTTAACATTTGTTAAAAAAAAGTGTGGAGCCTTTAAACAGAGATATTCAGTTTTTACAATAAATAAAGATGTAGGCCCTAGGCCCATTCAATCGAAATATCCAATTTCTGTGTTACATAAAGTATATTACATACAACTTGTAAACATAAAGTTATTCATAATTATAGCCTATAATGTGTGATACGTACAAATATTTTACTGTCTTTTTTTCTAAAATGTTTGTCGGTATATAACATTTAACTTTTGGAATTTTTGATTTGGGCCATTTTAAATTAATATAATAAACATCTTTTTTAATGTATCACTTGCTTTTTCTTCAGCTTATTTTCAGATTTATTTAATTTTGTTTTCATTATGTAGGCTACATAATTTATTTTTTTGATACTTTTCGCCTGCAATTGTTGATGTAGCCTATTTTGCATTTATTTCATTTTATATTTTATGTAGTCTCTTATGTTGATACCTATATCTAGTAGGCCTATATATAATTTATTTTATTTTATGTATTTGCATATCTAAAATTGTTTTTGTAAATTTTAATTTGTTTAGCTATTATTGTATTAATTATTATTTATAGTAGATTGTAATGATTGTATATTTTGGTTTATTCCTTTTTGTTGTGTTTTGTAATATTTTGTATTTATTTATTACAACTTTCGTTTTGTTTTTGCAATTAGTGATAGGTTTACATAAATAAAAACAAGACAGAAAAGAGATGGAAAAGAGAGGGGGAGAGAGAGCGAGAAGAGAGGCAGGGGGAGGTGAGATGCCAAATTACCATACAAATTTAATCTTCATATTTTGTTGTTCTGATTGTACATCACAACAAATAAACAAATAAAAAGGTAGCAGAGTATTTAATGCATACACAACAACATTGTAAGTCAAATAGGTAAGAAGTAAAACAAACATTGGTTAGAGCGAAGCGAGGGCGTTGAAAACCTCACCGCGGGGTGTAGGAATGTTGAATGTAAATTGAAAAGCGAGCTCAAGTTCGAATCAATTTCGAAAATAATGAGATTCCCATCTATAGGATGTTTAAACAAAACGAAAATCGTACTTCGGAGAAAGTCCGCGAATGATTTATTCGAAAGCCGTGAGACTAATTTAGGAACCAATTAAAACGGGTTGAACACTGTAATGTAAATTTCCGTTGATTTCACGGGGCAGCGTTCGGGTGTGATAAGAAAGCCGAGGATATATGGCTTACGTTTCCCTCAGCTCGTCTTCATAAAGGAGATAAGCTGGTTCTAGTTTATAATGAGTGAGAAGATAAGGCACACACTCGTTGCAAATCGCATTCAAAAATCGCAACATAAATTGTGCCACCGACTGTAGCTCCCGTGCGATGCACGACACGTTTAGTTCCATTCTCACACATTCCTTGTCTACTCTACTTTCTAGTCTGATAAAACTTGTTATGCAACGTGTAATCGGTCTGGTTCCAATAAATCACCAACCAACACCACGACTATTTCATACGTCTCAGTAACTATCTGTTGAAAAGAATTATAAGAGAATTAATGTTTAGTTACTAATGATTTTGTTGCAATGTTTGATAACTAATGTGTGTGTTGTAATGTTTAATTATTAATTATTATGTTGAGATTTTCCATTACAAATAATGTTTGGTAACTAATTTATATATTGCAATAACTAATAACAATTGTATATATTATAATGTTTACTACTCATTAAAATGTTGCGATGTTCAATCAATTTATACTTGTAACGGTTAATTATCAATTTACATTTTATAATGTTTAACAATTCAAGCGCATGAATTAATGTTTAATAATGAATTTATTTGTAGCAGTGATAAATGATTAATTTAGGCTGTATGTTGTAATGTTTAGTAACTAATGTAAAATACTGCAAGATTTAATAACTAATTTTAATACTGTGTTGTTATATGTTAAAGAATCAATGTACCTGTCGTAATGTTTAATACGTTGAAGGTTATTGATTATTGTAAATATGACAATATTTAAGATAATGTACGAGAATATGAAGTTATGTTAAAATTAATGTAGGCCTGTATAATATTGTAATGTTTGATTATTAATTTACGTGTTATAATGGTTGGTGGTGTATTTATATGTTGCAATGTTTACGTTTTTTACTAATCGTTTTAATGTTAATATTTAATTTATGTTTTGCAATATATAGGCCTACTAATTAATTATTATGTTGTATAAATAATGTAAATATTTAAATATTGAATAACTAATGTATTTTTTTTGAATCTTTAGTAACTAAAGTATCTGATTTATATTTTATAATGTAAAATAACCAATTAATCCATAGTAATATAATAACCAAATTATATATTATTCGTCTTTAGATAATTTAATGTTTAAATTTTAACTCGTTTACACGTAAAAGGGAGTTCTAAATATTTATACTTTTACATGATTGAACGTATCTGGCCTATTATAAAGGTACATTTATTTGATTTGACTACGTTATACCGAACAACTTCGAAACTAACTTCGATTACTTAACTACCATTCGAATAAATGGTAAAATGTAGGGTAAATGCATAAATGTAGGGTATTTATTAACAAACTATTATATATATTTTAAATTGCCAAGTGCAGAAATTAATTCTTTAGTTATGGATTTATATTCTTATTAAATATCTAAAAAATATAGATCAATCATTTGCCAAAAACTACTCTACAATGCTATTTAAAGATTTTTTATATTTTCAACTTTCTGTTTAGTATTAAACTCTAAATTAAGTAGGCCTATAGCAGTGTGTGTGATCGACAGTGGATAATTAAAGTGGGTTAACTAACAGTTCACAATTTCTATTTATTGAAACAAATAAGAACACACAACTAATCTAATATTGAAATTTCAACAGTTTTTTAGTTTGAAAGACCCTTTGTCTTGTGATGCGTTAATCAACACAACTGAAGAAACTATTCTTGTCTCTAATCAAAATTTGCAACGAACGCAGGAATCCAAGTAAAAATCTTTCACATTCATACTTTGAACATATTTATAATGTGTAATAAATCTTCAACGGCATTATAATATATTGCAGTATAACCAGTACTATAAGTTGCCACTACGCTATGCATGTTCGTTATTTCGATAGTAACAATCGAACTTGACAGCTGTCATCGAATAAGCTTATTGCGATCTGTTTGCGGTTAGATGGGTTTCGTTTGGTTTGATTCACGTTTCTGTGTTCTGTTTAGTTGAATGATATTTATAACTGCGTACTGAATCGGATTCAGAAAGGGATTATTTGGTGACGAGTTTTCAATTTAAGTAGGCTATGATTAAAATGGATTTACTAAAATTACACACAAAATATATTTATTTTGTTCAATAAATATCATATACTTATTGTAGGACAACTCTGTTTACAAATACCATAGACTACATAGGCCTACTTATGTCTAATACGTTTTATTTGATTTGTTTATAGCTGGTTCGTGGGTTGTACTAGGTTTTGAATTTGTTCATTTCTATTGGTGTTTCTAGTTTTTGCTTTTATTTTTCAGTAATAATGAGTACTTAATCGACATAGAATCGACATAGTATTATTGAAATGCTTGTTACATTGAATAGCATAATGTGCTCTTTATTACAAATTTCAACTATTACTCTTACTGTATTATATTAAAAATTTGAAAAGATAAAGCCAGTGTATCTGTTTCCACCCCCATTAAGAGTTTTCTGTTGATAAAACAATTTAATTTCTATTTTAAACATAATTTAAATTCAACACATTTTCATCGTGTCTGTTTAAAGTTTGCAAATATATTTTATGTCTTTCCTTTATTGATTATTTAGAATTTATTTTAATAATTAGGATTAATATTCTTTTATTTTAAGGTCATTTTTTTAATATTATTATGTCTAAAAAAAGTTACCAACAGAATATAAGACTAACTGTATAAGATATTTTAAATATTACAAAAATATAATTTATGGTATTAAATAATGCATTTAGTCATTTTAAACAAATTTATTTGCTTACGATGTAATTAATTTAATTTCAAGCAAAGGCCATTGTCTACATATTTGCCTTTCGATCTTCTGAATTGAAATTGATTTTAGCATATGCACGCCTGACGATGCCATCTGTTGAGGTGAAACATCTGTAGCAACAAGTAAGAATACAGGAAAACCTTAACTACTTTCGACAACGTAGCTAAAACCAGAAGATTATTGTAGTAATTTCTTTAAAATGTAATCAGAATAATTTATCTAACACAACTAGCAATCAAACAAATATTAAGTATTTACGTAGACTTTAACACAACATACGGAAACATATCATGCATGGATCGTGCATATAAAAGCAATAAAATCCATAAAGGTAACATTATTCGGACTAATTATTGTCTAACACATGCAATTAAAAACACTAATTTGCCAACAGTTCCACGTATAATTGGAACGATTCGTGTGTAATAGAGATTTTCTATGTTTAACTAGCCGTTCATATACAGCTACTGTACTGGAAGACGCAACGAGCCGAGAAGAAGGCTGGCGCCAATAGTTGGCATTTGCATCGCCTCATATCTGTTGGTAATGCATGTGCATCGCTAGAGTTATCACGAGTTTGAAACGAATACATTGTACCATTGTAGGCTATCACGAAATGTTGGCGGATATTATAAATGGAAAATGAAAAGTAGATGTTGCAAGAAGTTTCTTTTAACTATGGCTGCGAGAGAGAAAGATTGCAAGCATAGTAAAGTTATAATCGATGTTTGGAAAATGTGTATCTAGCGAAAGAGTGTATCGTAACCATAAGCTTTATGTTATAAACAAAGAACAAAGTTAGTCTGATAAAAATAAGAAACCTTAAACAGGTTCCAGAATGAAGGAAGGATGGCATATGAAGAAAGACGAACTAGCAAGAGGAGTGGTGGTGGTAGGAAACGCCAAAGAAAAAGAGCAGACATGAGATGGATGAGCAGGATAATAGATGCAACAAGAAATTTGGGCAAACAAAAAGATGATGCAAAAACCTACGATGAAGGAAGCCAATGATCACAAAGGGGAAGGAGTAATGCTGAGGAAGAAGGATATTTTGTAAAATATTTAAAACTTTCTACCCTGTGTCAGCATTTAGGCTATTTAAATCATTATTAGATTCATGTCCAATCTTGATACCTTCGTTCATAGGCCTTATTCAAATATTTGCTTGGTTGCTTATATTTAAGCCTTAAAGAATGTAATAATAAGCTATCCTACGATATTTTGATTTTCAACCTACAATGGTCACTAGCAACAACGGAATCCAGCAAAAAATCGTTTATCAGTTTTATTGTTGGGGATTGAGTTAGATTATTTTACCTAATCATTACGATTCACAGACAAGAATAATGTTAATTATTTGATATCATTATTTACTGTATCATGGTTTTGAAGAATGAGTTGAAAGAAATTCAGATAAACGCCTAAGTTATTTAATGCGTCTAAATAGCCGCTTTTATGGACCATGTTGATTATTATGTACACCATTATAGTTCTGAATTTACAGACGTACAAAATATCCTGAATAAAGCCTAATAACTTTCAGTCTTATCCTTAAGAACTAGCATTATACTCAGAATTTGCAGATTTTTAGACAACGCCGATGAAAAAGTTAAGCTAATAAAAGAAAATCTAAATTTATAAAGTACTACGTAATTTTTATTTAATTTACTACTTAAGTTATAACGTTGTTGTATGATTCAACAGATCTAAACTAAATTTACGAAGGTTCTAGAAGCAGATAGATTCTCGTAAACCACTCATAGGATGGCACATGCATTTGACAACCCTATCAATAAATATTTTGAGGCACGAAAGTTATAAAATTTATACAACCTTTTTATTAACTGTAATAGATTGTCTTTCAAGATTTTCTTTGACATCGTAAAACATAGAGGGTGCATTGTAAGTATCCATATATCACGCGAATACAGACACTCTCGTATATTTATCTTTATAGCGCGTACTGTTCCGGTACAAATGCAGTAAAATATTTCCGATCGAAGCCGAGTCGGAAAAGAAAATGGCTGATAAGATGCGCTCACAATGGGGCACGACGTGGATAACGAATTATGATGTAGCATTTCGTAGCCGTACACGAAAGTATTTGTTTAACCACAGGAGGCGTTGGCAAATCGTTCCAGTAATGGCGGTTTAAAACGCACAAACTTGGAAACAAAGTCAATATATAGGTGGCATTTTGTTTCGGATAATTCAGAGTGATTAGTTTTTACGTTAGGTGAGTGTTGTGTAACCGTGGCACGATATGTGCTTGGAGGCAGTGAATTAAATTCCGTTATATTGTTGACAATTTTCATTTGGACCTTTAAATATTGTTGAACTCAAACATTTAACTCATTAATTATTGAATATCAAGTAAAGAACGAGTTATTTATATTGTCGATTCATTTATTTACTATTTGTACCTCATAATGTTTACCTCACGTTTACATTATATAATGATAATTGTTGTAAAACGTCACTTTCGGTTGCCCTTTATAGTAAAAATGATCGGCCATCTTGGAATCTACGAATTAAAATACATTTATTTCATTAGGAATGGGTGCTGATTCTGAGATATTGGTATCATTGCCGTTTTTATTTTAAGGAAAATAAAATGATATAGCTGAATGGCTTGCTAGTTTAAAATTGATGAGGCTCCATATAAAATATGGTGGATTTTGTGAAACTCCGAAATAAGTAATATATATCCAGAGTATACTTTATGTTCCAGGAGAAAACCTAGTACGTTTCATAAAATCAGTAAAACGTCAGCTGGATGTGCGATGTAGAGAAAGAGAGGGCGAGAAACGGAGAGAGAGAGAGAAAGAGAGAGAGAGAGAGAGAGAGAGGGAGAGAGAGAGAGAGATGTTACGTGGGGAAAGGGAGTGTCCAAGCAAAAGCTTTCAGTTAAGGCTGATGGTGAAAGAAAACATGGAAAGGCGATGGTGCAAGATTTTGTGTGAACGGTTTGAAAACACCTTTAAAAAATATTCCAACTACACAAACATGTATGCCCTCCACCCCCGGATTTAAAGCGAGGACCTCAAGTTTTTGCAATTAGGAACAGTAATCCTTCAGTATAGGGAAATCTTGGCATACGAAATTGGTAGATATAAGTTGGAAGTAGAATGAGGAATGGAGGCGTTGTCCAGGCTAGGAAGCAGAAGCCACAATGTTTGTAAAGATTTGGAACTTAGTAACCATACTTTTTATGTGGTTTCTACGTACGTAACACAGCGTACGGTAAAATATTTTCGAAAGTTTGAAAAGAGCTAGAGTGTTTGATTTTTTTAATTCGAGTTTTAATACATGGTTTTTGTTTCTTTAATTTTTAAAGACGGGGAAAGTTGGAAATTATAACATTACTAATTAATTCAAATCTGTAATAAATTCCAAAGAGAGAAAGTATGAATGTAGGCCTATATTTCAGATAGTGTTAAAAACTATTTAGACTTGGATAAAACTTGAGTTTCAAGCATCAATATGCTTATATTGTCGTCTTAAAACAGGTTTTTATATTTTTCCTAGACTATTCTGGAGTTGCAGCTAGTACATAATTTAAAAATAATTTGCAGTAAGATTCCATTAAGTATATTTATAAGATTTTTCCAAAATTATATTTTAAAGTACCGGTAAATAACTCAAAATATCACAAAATATACTAATACAAAATATATAACGCAATTCCCCAGAGAGAAGAAGTTACTATAATAGATTATTATTACTTCAAAATAAAATCCTAATTAAATCAAAGTTCCGCCTTGTTAAATACCGACTTTAGGAACGAAGTTTGGCAGAGGCATGCTAGGCGGCAACCCGGGCTTCAATCGACGCCATTAATAACAATATTACAGTATTAGAGAAGGAATGCGATCATGCTATGGAACAGGTATAAATCATGCATATACTACGCATGCTCTGTGCGCACAGCTGACTACAACATAAAGCATCAACTATTGGCCAGTAATTGGAAGGTTCACGTGCACTTGCTCAACCATTTCTTTATTTACAGAAATAGGATTGATTAACTGGGCAGACAATAAAGTACGAATACATATCGGAAATATAGTTCCTTGAAGCTTTAGTTATTTATTACTACTTCAATAAATAATGAAAGTGGTTATATTTATATTCATCTGTGGTAAGTTTTTACAGAGTGAAATAAAATTTGTTGCCTCAGCAGTACGAATCAAAAATTAACTATATGCTGATATTGCACATGACATTTTATATTTTTCAAAACAGCTTTGTATAAAACTTTTACTTAAGTAAGAATTATCTTCTAAATGACACAAGTCAAGTATTACAGCAATAACATTAAAAGTAAAATAATCTGAGAAATGCGCTCTAATGCCATTTTATTTAATGATATTCTGGATAATTGTTAAAGATATATTAAAATAGTAAATAGAAAAATTGGGGAAATAGTCTACAAGTTCCCGACTTTAAATACATGTATAAGCCTACTATTATAATTCGTAAACTTCTAATAGCCTTTTTATAATGGTGTTTTTGAAATAGGGCACAGCAGAAGAAAATTTCTTAACAAAATATTGGGGAATGTTCATATAAACTTAGGTGCTAAAACGCTTACTTTCTAGAGAATCTGTCATTTGTCGTTTAAATATCCCTTAACTTTGTAATTATATAAGACATTTACTCAGACTTGGCATATAACTTTTTAAAAGTTGACCATAACAAAGGTATTATTTTAAATACTTTCAAAATGGCGGCTGTTTAAAATTATTAACAAGTGTCTGGAAAGCTGTTAACTCACGAAATAATTTACAAAATTCAAAAATTTGTACTGTACCAAGCAATTTAACTTTTTATATTACAATAAGAGCTGTAATTTTTACAAACACATTTTAGGAAGTTGCCTACAACTTAAAATGCTGATATTTAAATTAAATTATTAAAGATTAAATTGATTTACCAGATTTTATAAATACACTTCTGTGACCTTTAACCACTTCAAAATGGAGGCTAACGTTTTTGTTTCCGTGTTGAGAAACAAACATATTTGTTCTTTTGTCTTGTAAAAGTTAACGATTTTAAAATGTTTGACGTTAATTTTAAGAGGTAGACATTTTGAGAGTATAAAAGTAAAGTCTTGGTTTTTGTTACAGTTAAAACAAGTTTCATAAAAGTTCGTCAAATTCCACACTTAACGTTTTTTGAAAACATGCAAAATGACGGGTTGTAATAAATAATATCTTTCAAAACAATGTTTAAACGACTTGTCATTTTTTGGAAGGCAAAATCCACTTTAGAAGTTGGGGGTCCTATCTTAGAAACACACTGTATATGTTAAATCTTGTACATCTAATTATTAAGTTATAAAATAAAAATGTAGATCAGAAGATAGTGTGTAGAGATAACTTGCAACTCCGTGTAAATAGTTGATTTCTTTCTTTTTTAAATCTGTGCAATCTTTGGAAGGTTTGTAAAGTAGTATTGATGAATGAGGTTAAGGGAATTAGAAATTTGATAACAACCTTGACTGTAAAAGGACAATAATATGTGTATACATAAACATATGTGTTGAACGTAAACATAATAAAAACTGAAATAATTATGCCTACTATAAAATAAAATGCATATTTTATTTCCTAATTTCTATTCAAAACACATACTTTATTATGATACATTGCTAATAGGATATGCAAGCAAGTTACAACTCGCTTAATGAGAGGAGACTAAAATTAATTATCTTAAATTAATGCTTAGAGTCTGAATACTAGTAATGAAAGTTTGTAACGATATGGTTTTATTACGTTTTTAATTGAAATAAGATTAACCAAGCCTGTTGTACGGGAAACATAAATAATATCGACCAGTGGTTCATTACAGCACAACCTGTGAATTATTTTGAGTTCAATTGGTTAACTTTGCTTATTAAACACAGCTGACGAATAAATTCAACGTGCATTTTAATTATATTCAATGTGTACATCATAAAACGTTGACCTGTTACACGTATAAAGGGTTCTTGGAGGCGAGACGCTCTATTTTCAAAATTTACTGCCCGTGATCGCAGCAGCTGCCGGGCCGAGGCGCCATCTTAGTTTCTCACAAATCTGGTCTGAAACGACGCACGATCATTTATGTTTTATAAATTACCCACATTTGTGTTTTCGTGTGGAAGAAAGGTTTCCGAAATTGTGCAGGATGTAAAATGTGTAAATTACGGTTTTTAATTCGGCAGATGTTCTATTTTGTTTTGGTCTGATGTTGTTTTATAAGGGAATATGAAACAATTTGACAATGTATAATATAGTATTTAATGGTTTCAACTGAAAGTAAACATAATCTATATATTTAAAAATTCCTGCTTTTTATTCACTCACTTCCTAAAGTTAATACTTAACCGATTCTGATGATTATTTTTTTTTTATTTAGATAATTTCAAGTTCTAAGTCACTGCGAAGCTAAATATTTTATTTACACTTTTATTTTATTCCGAGTTTTAAAATTGCAACACTATGCTACAATTAAATTAATAGGAAATAATTGGTTCTAAACAGCTGATAACCTAAATGAGTTTCAAATAAATAAGTTAGGCCTATACTTTATTCAACTGTCCACATATGATTTATGTTATGTTATTGTTGATGTGTTTTAGGTCTGATTTGTTGCTGTGTACGTTGGTGTGTAATTGTACTATGAAGTTTTGTTTAGGCTTTTTATTTTTGTCATCCCTGATAATAAATGAAAATAATATTCTTAAGATACGTGGTAATTAAATTGAGAATTTAAATACCTTCAATAAATTAAAAAGGTGAAAAACAAGTTGAAATTCGTTACTTTACATCAAAATTGGTCGAATTTCTACCACAGGAGTACTCGTATAGTGTAATTGTAGATGTTTTGAAGAGTTATTATTATTATTATTATTATTTTGTATGTTAATGTCTTTTCTTTATGCCAGTAGAACTAATGAAGACGGATGGGGGTGCAGAGTGTAGCGCAGGTAAGTGGATAGTAACTGGGTTCGAACTGAAGCTGAGTGGACTAGCGCCTCGGCCACGCTGCCTTCCCCTATAGTGTTTAAAAACTTTGTTGTAAAAGGCATACCATGCAGAAAGATCGGTGAAACTCTTTTCTTCATTGGACTTTTAAAGTTGATAGCAAAGTTTTTTAACATACGATACGAATACACTTTTTAAAATGCATGAAAAAAAAACGAAAAGCTAAAACTATTGTTTTTATGTTTATTGTAAATTTAGTGACTAACTTAAATGTATCTATAAAATGGTTTGTAAACTTTTCCTTTATTAAACATGTTTTCCCTTTAGTATAATTTAGTAAGGTAAATATTGTCAGAATATAATATTTCCATTAGTGGCTTGCCCATATATAAATAATATGTGTTCAACTGTACTGAAATTTTACGAAAAACTACTCCATTTAATGTTTTTCCGGATTGACTTTAACATGTTAGTCGTTGAATGTAATGTGACAATTCACATTGACTGTAAATGTGAATTGATTATGTAATGTGACTGTAAATAATTTATGACTTTAATATGAAACAATAATTGTAAATTAAAAAGAACAAATTACTAATTGGTTAGCTATTTTCAAGGCAATAGCCCATTATGGTTCACATGTACTAAAACAAAACTAAAATAGTAAACGAACTCATTCTGGAAATGAATTAAACTGCACCTGAAGTTAAATTTAAAATTACTTAACCAAAATAAACTTTGAATATAAAAATAATTATCTTAATAAAAAGAACAAGAGAAAACTCAACAAATTACCATCACAATCTTAAAACTATATACATAACAATCATAAATTCTGAAGTTAAAATAAAGTCAAAAGAAATACAAAACTAAAACAAATACGAAAACAATACGCTTCTTTAACATGTTTAACCTTTTTATGTATTGCACAGCTCTTGAACATCTTAAGAGAAGAAGCAAGTGTAGTAATGGTTGGAAGTATATGATGTGTGTGTGGGTGTGTGTGTGTAAATGTATGATTTGTATAACACATACAAATCATACATACACGTGTTTGTTTGACTGGAGACCTCGAGGACGCCAAACACATCTCAGTGTGTGCAACACCTCTCAAGTCTAGTGAACGTAAACCATTTGATGGTTTTTCAATGTACAATCAGTAAATAACTAAAGTATTCCTGACGATTTAGTATTTTGAAGTAATACAACTGACAATCATGCATTTCGTCTTGTTTATAAGCAAATATATTTAAGAGAAATTGATCATTTACGATGTTTGTACAAATTATAGTTTAGATGTTAATGAATTATTTTCAGAGTTATACAGCTGTTTTTCATCAAAGTTCATATAACTGCAAACAGCTGTATTAAACTGCTTCATCCTGGTACTGCACACCCAGCCAGACTACACGTGCCGGTAAGTAATTAGTTTGTAGGTTATGAAAGTGTAATTATGAAAATTCACAAAAAAGTGATATTTCGTAGTTTGTCATCTTTTTAAAATCAAGTCTTTTTTATGTGATTAGAAATGATATAAAATGATAATATAAATAATTACCCTTGTATTAGTACTCTGGTTTTTGATATAAAGTTTAAGGAGAATTCGTTAAGAATTAAAAAAATGTTAATTTCAAGATATTTCGGTGTATTACAAAAAAGATAATTTTTTAAATTTTGTTTTTTACTCTTAGCCTCAAGTGTCGTTACTCTGCAATTGATATAGTTCAAACAATTTAGAATACTTTTCTTCTTGATTTTCATCAAGGTTGAATTCATAACTAGCGAAAGTGACATCAGACTCGATGTTTGATGATTTCGTAACATTACATGTTATTAATGCAGAGAAACGCGTCGTTTTAGGTTGGTTATTTTACTTTGTAACCAAATTTCAAAGCCGTAATTATAGAAATAGTGAACTGACCAAACAACTGTTTTATCTTAAAAATAAATACTATAATTTTAAAATTATTTGTTCAAATCATCCGTTGTCTATTTTTTGTAAAATTGATTGCAATTTGCCACGCACCTTCGATAATCCATACTATTAGGAGATATACATGTAATATTTAAAACGACATTAACCAAACCATTGCACGCGAACAAGCTAAATAGTCTGTCGGCTCTGTAGTGGGTGTTTGGGACCTATAAACGGCCTCATGATGTATTTTAGTTCTTAATTATGTATGAGGAGAAAATATTTAACATTAATCAATATCATATGCTGATTTTGTGGGTGTTCGATGTATTATAGAAATACAGTTCCGAATTATGTCCGTTTGAGTACATGTCTAAACGTCTAAATTGTTTCGGAGAATTAATTATTTCATAATTAAGTGAAAGATTAGAACTGAAAATAGGTGAAGGTGGACATATCTTGAAGTTAAATTATTTCAATAGGGAAATTATTTAATTTTAGTGAAACATTTTCAACAAAGTGCTCGTTGATCTAAAAGTAAAACCTGATTTTTTATTATAACGATTTTTTTTATAAAAAAGGGTAATAATAATTCAAAAATCTTGAACAAAATAGTATCAGCTGTTGCCACTTTAAATGTTATTTTGTTATGAACTTAGTAAGTTAAACATAAATGATAATTATATTTATAAATATTATAAATTACGTCACTGAAAAAAAAAACATAATTACATATGTTTTATAAAAAGTAAGACTTTGCCAAAATTCTAATAAAAAACTAAAATATACAATATTATCAAAGGCTTTACTTATCCACTGACATAATGGAACTATTTTTAAGAATAATATAAAATGTACACGTTTATTCTATATTTAAATTGTATTTGTATGATTCATCTGATTTATGAAACATATATAGTGGTACAAATACAGCAATTAAAAAAATGGCTGATCCGTGCTGATCTCCAGTGTTTCCAGTGTTTACCCTTTTCATTGTTTCCATGCATATATAAGGAGGATCTGTGGTGTTTCCGTGACGAGGAACGGCTCCGTGTAATTGGGCTGCAATGGACAATTGCACAAAGACGCCGCGGGCTTTGGAATAATTAGTGGGCGCGGGTCTTATCAAAGCCTTTCTCGGAGATCATTCTGAATATCATTTGTAAATATGAAGACAGCATTATACGAAAAACTCTAAGATACGTACGTTATGAACTCTGATTTTGCATTTTAATGGAGACAATTTATGATGATTTTACAAACTGAAACTCTTATTTTATATATTAGTGTTATGTTTGGGATCTATCAAGAAATACTAGTTAAACCTTGCAACTTCTTAATTCTCTTAAGTCTAATGTTAAATTTAACACGAATCTTGTTATAGATCTCAAATTTAACACACAGTTATGAGAGAAATATTAGTTGAAAAGTTATTTAATACAAATACTTGAGTAAGTTTAAAATTATTACTTTTTAATGACTTAAACACTATTCTACATTTTAGTAAGATAACATTAAAGTAGATTTTTCTCTGCAGACTAGCTGAACCTATTAAGAGCGGTTTGACGTCCCTTGTGGTCTCTATTCAAACATACATATTACTACATACAACTCCTAAACAAAACATACATATACACATTTACACACACGTGACATACATTAAAATATTTCTTAAATTTTCACCTTCAGGGTGAAATTTTTGTAGCAAATCACTGTAATCAAAATTTTTCTTTTTTAATATTAATATATTTCAATTGGAATAACGAAGTCGGTTAAGTTGATTTATTTCATTTTGTGATGCTGTGTTCCTTTATTTTTGTTAATTTGTTGTTATGTTTTGTGTTCTAGTTTTCTTTATTGTTCTTTTATTCTAAACCCAAAGTTTATAGTAGTAATTAATTTTAGTTTGTGTGTTTTTTTGTTAACTAATTTTGATATTTAGTTATTTCTCTTGTAATTATTTTTGTCGCAGATGAACCAAGTTTTTGTTATTGGGTAAGTTTTGACTTGATTTTATATCATTTTCGTTAACCTGTTTTAATTGTCGTTTTTTTTTTCTGTTGTTTTGGTTTTACTTTTTCTACAGGAGTAAATTAAATATCATGCTCCATAAAATACCAGGCGGAGATGAATACACTGTTTATTTTTGTACCTAAATAGTGTTTACCAATTTTACCCAAATGGTAGCCAAAATTAATCCAATAATAACAATTTTAATTAATTATTATGAAATATATTTAGACTTATACTTTCTCGTAAATCCTATTAAACACGAACGTATGAGTTGTTTCACTGAGTTGTAAAGTTTGTTCTATTTACTCCTATCTACTGAAAGTTTTCAGAAAGTCCCTCGCCTCTCTACATTGTGTATGTTGACGGTTTCTTTGTGTTTGTTGTATTTGTATTAGTAATTACACTATGTTTCTTTAACTTGAATAGGCCTAGTAAGAAATCGTTAAGAAAATGCGTTTTTCACCATCTGAAATTTATGTTAATACCTAACTCTAAGCGGTTAATAATTTAGCTAGACTTAAATAATATTGTTATTTGAAATAGCGTAGAACATTTTAATAAAGATATTAAGGCTTTTAGTAAGATACTAAAAAGAACTTAAGATACATATAAGAGGTAGGAAACTGTAAGAAGAGATAGTGGGAAGAAGAGAATACATTATTGCGTCTGGTTTAAGGCTTATGAAGAGAAGGGAATGAAAATAACAATCTTAAATACTGGATGCACCAAATTTGCGACATAAAGTAGCTCTTGTGCTAACGGCGTTTGTAGAAGCACTGTTTTCTGGTAATTGGTTAGTATTTGTTTACAATATATAGCCCAAGTTGTGATTCTTGGTGTTTTCTTATTATTGATAATTTTGCGCATGATAGCAGCACTATATTGTACATAATCGATTTAAAAGAAATTGCTTTTCATTTTATTACTTTAGTGCTTGGTCGCCATATTGGTCCAATGTTAATGTTAAGCGTAAACACTTTCACTGTTTTTCCATCAGTTTTATCACAGGTACTTTTTACGGATCACTTGAAACGATAACTAAATTCGGAAGTTTTCATTAATTTTATCTTTTATATCACAAATTTATTTTGTATTAGATATTACGATATTACCATTGACTATATAAGTTAATGATTATATAGTCAATGATAATGCACATAGACCAAATAAGCGAAAATAAACAGATATATTTTAATTGTGAAAAAAGGTAAATGCATTCACGACTTTTTTTAAAATTGGAACAATAATTGATAGTAAATGTTTTTAGGAGTTACATTATTCTTGACAGGATAGAGAGTCTTACAATTTTTGTATTTCTTTATAGTAAGGATCACTTATTTATGAACTATATAGGCCCAATATTGAACAAGTTCAATTTTAGACTATATTTAATTTAAAAACCGATACATATTAAACTGATGATCCTTTCAGATATTCTGTAAATCCAGATCCGTTCATCTTCAAAGTCCGCTTGTTATAAAATCAAAACCCATGAAAAATTTGTAAAATCTCGAAAAGGTACAAATCGGATTATAATGGCGAAAGCAATACTTTTGTGAAGTGTGATGTAGTCACGGGTGAGTTGGTGTACATTATTGGTGTTGTATAATTTGCCAATAATTTGTAGACACAAGGTAACAAGCGAAGCGTCTATAAGTCATCAGCCCATTCATAACTCAGTCGAGGAACGTGAGTGTGCGAGAAGATCTGGTCACGGACGTCTAATGGATTGCTAAACCAACACCCAATTATCCTTCTTAAGCTTCGTAATACAACCGATTCTTTATTATTAATTAAAAGAAATGCTTTGTAGCGATGTCTCAATCAGGACATGTCGCCTGACTTTGTCACATTATTCCTTTGCCGACGTTTCGACACCGTCTTCTAGTATAGTTCGATTTTGCGATTTGATTCATTACTCTTGTCAGTATTTTATTTTTATTACCGGTTTCGAACTGAATTATTTATAGACGGTCGATTTATAGAATTAATCCTCGAAAGTAATTTATTTACGTTTGTAAATAGTTTAGAATTGTTTAATCGACTGGATTTTTTATTCAAACGTGAATTTGTAAAGTGGAACATATGTTATGGTTTTAAGTTTTTTCAGACTGAATTCAAACTTAAGGTTTAGTACTTTCAAACATAGAGTAAACTTGATTTAAAATCATTATTTCATGTCAATAAAATGTTAAGACAGATTTGTAAGAGTGAATTAACTAGTTTGATATTTTAATAGAGTAGGAAGGTAGTGCGATAGATATACTTGAACTATAGAATATCTTTCTTAGCTATTTCAATTTCTAGGCGATCTCCAAAATCACTATATCGTAGCATTGCAAAAAATGTGTCATTGAATAGTTACTCTATTTGGTTATCATTAACTTGTAACCATTCTTTGTTGTTGGACAATTTTTTTGAAAGTGAAATACAATAAACGTATAATATAAATTCATAACGTAAACAATACTTCCGAAAGAATACTGAAAAATGTATTTGTAAATTTTACAAAAGGTTTACCTTCTTTTGATTAATAGGAAGATTAGATGTTTTAAAATACAAATATAAAGTCACATTTACATTAAATTTGTATTTTTCAATTAAAAAGAAATTAGAATATAAAAAGTGTAAAGAAGTTCATTCTTGGATCTCATTTTCTAATTGATAATACCGAAACCAGTTCACATAAAAAAAAGCCATAAAACGCTTATTTTCTTTTTTGCAGTTTTAATAAAAAAAAACATGTCAAATTGAAAGTAGATAAGATATTAAACACAATGTTATACTAAACAATGTTTATCTAACGTTTTACAACCGTTCCAAAATTGTCGTATATTTTCTAAGTGTCAGACTTTTAAAGTATATGAAAAGATATGATATCAAATATCTAGAACAAATTTAACTGTATAAAAAACTAATAGAGATCCTACGTGCTTGGCACGACAAAAATTCTACTACCTCCATACAAAGATTGTATTCAAATACAGATTACATGTAACATTAATCATAACTTCAAAGTTAAGTAAGTTAAATTAAGGAAATAATATTAAATGTTCAGTTGAAAATATGAAGTTTATTATATAACGTTAGTTTAATACAGTTTAAAATAACAAGTATAACTCCTAAACAAAAACCTAACGCTAATAAATGTTAAGAGTGGTTAGATTAAACAGATGGTTACTATTCCAACACCTGGCCTATGTAACTTATATTAATTAAACTAACAAAATACTTCTACTGGCAAAAGGGTTTTTAAGTTATTTATACTTTTAAACTTCCATTCAAACTATTTGTAAATTTCATAATTTTCTCCAACAAATATGAGGATATACCTTTTATATTATTATATACTACTTAGCGATTACACAGCCTTCACATAATTTGACAAGGCAAACAGTTCTATAATAAACAAAATATTTTTCTTTCAACAAGAAACAAAAAGATTTTTATATTTGCTCAAAATGCCACCGAATTATTGACAAAACACTGATTTCAATCGTAGTTTACAACACCCATGTTTTGTGTTTTGCCCAGAAATAAAATTTGTTTAGAACTTTGAAAATCCATTTGTCAAAAATAAAAAATAAACTGTAATTATTTTAAAATGTTTTAATTTTTTATATTTTCAGCTTTGCTTGTATAAGTTGGTTGCCCTTTGAGTGAGATTTAGAAACAATTTTAAAAATCTGTTTGTAAAAATCATTGTTCCAAGCACACTTGAAAAATATTCTATAAAAATAAAGTAGAACTTAATCTCGCATATACCTTTAAAATTACGATTTTTTTTAGAAGTACAAAATGGAGGATTGCTTGGAAACGAATTTTTCATGGGTTTTAAAGACTATGTGTATATGAATAAGCTCAAACATCCTGTTATAAACTAAATAATAAAAATAAATAAATGCAAAATAAAATATAATGATCTCGTAATAAATATGGGACTACACTATATATTTTCAAATTTAATCTATGCAATTAAAAAGGAAATCGGAAGTAAATGCCGCCGCAACGCC
>JAGFPH010000185.1:403331-417300 GCA_018207615.1 Philaenus spumarius | reverse complement strand
CTAAAACATAGGCATATAAACTTAATTTTGGGAATTTGCTCAACTCAGCTGCGTGGTCGAATTATTTATTTTAAAGTGGAGACTAATGACGTATATACAAACGATCAAATATAATGAGCGAATGTAAATAATTCAAAGTATAAATGACCAATTTCATTACATTGGCGCTTAGGCAACTCGTTTTGCGTTAATATAAAACATCGAAACTGTTAAGTCAGTTTAATATATCCGTCATTTAATTTTGCGTACTGACCTAAATCTTCTACTTTTTGAATATTTTCGCATTTAATGTGCTCGCGTGAAGGTTGGTAGTCGTTTGATATATTAAATTATAAAAACTGTTGATTGTTTAATGTTTTATAGAAAATGTATTTTATCTGATAAAGCGTGGCCATGTTTTTACTGCCTGTTTGATTTTCTCTCGTTATTTTCTCGCCTTACAAATCGCGTGTCACTAGAGGCTAGATAAGCTAAGTACTTCATACAATATAAGTACTAACTTTATTTTAATGTAAATATTTAACAAGACGTTTTCATAGGATATTTTACAGTGAATACATTTTAACTGATTAACCTAAGAAATTAAGATTGTATTTAGTTTAAAGGTGAAATAAATTATAGTACAAAATACGTTCAAAATATTTAATGCAATATTAATTCTTTGATAATTGTTTTATTTCATATGATAATAATGTTTTGTTTGTTTATTTTTTTCGTTTAAAGGTAAAACACCTTATCAATTTCATTACCTGAGCTCATGCACATATATTGCTCCACAAATCTAAACCCCAAAATATAAACAAAATTACATGGAATTAGTACTAGCAAAGGCTAACAATAATTAAGGGAGTAAAGTGGCTGAGTAGTTAAACAGTCTGATAGAGTTGTGAAACCTCAAACCTTTTTTCTGGTGTTTAAGGGTGTTTGTGTGGGGGGGGACAACTTAAATTTTTTAAATTTCAATCACTATCTTGTGACATATCATTGGAAAGCATTTTAAAAACTATGAATTTCAGTGGTATGAAAACAGTGTTATAATAGGTATGTAGTGGTTTTACGTTGATATAGCAATCCATTTAAATTATATCGTGGCGCATCAGGACTATTTTACACTCTATTTGTGTTTAGTTAAATAAACATAACAAACTGATCAATTTTTGAAGGTACGCAAACACAAAAGTGTTTGAATAAATAATACAAGTATTTTAGTAGGCCTAGGCCCTATAGTATTTTTATTATCTTATTTATGCCTTCTGGAAATTAATCTTGATGAAGTAATTTACACATTTTATAAAATATATCACATAAAAACTTATATAAATATATGTGTTGTATCATAGAGGCTGATTTGACTTGTTATACAATTTTACCTGTAATAAACACAAGTAATTAAAACTTAATTTTCAAAAGTTTCATAAAGGCAATGAAAACTATGTTAATGAATTAATTAGAGAATTAATAGAACACTTCATAACTTGAAGAAAATTTAATTTATCAATTATATTTACAATAACGTTGGGAATACGTACTAAACAAAACTCAGAGCATTGAAAAGACACAAGTAAAACATCCGCATTTATAACCAGATCCAGTTCCACAACACTCTTGAGTTCGTCGTCAATTTATCACAAACTACAGTTGAGAAGCAGTTGAAGCAGGCGTTAATTAATCTAAGAGGCAGCGATACAATCCACTACCGCACAGGGATGTAGGCCTAACTAATTAAAATGAATGCGCTGTGTCCAGTACATCACTCACAAAGATTTATTATTTATATCTGTTCCACTTAGGACGTGGCAGAACAAAAGATAAAACGTTCAGCGAGAAACTTCTGTTTTGAATTCTTTGCGTATTAAGTTTTCTCATAATGACTCAATAAACATTCCTTTTTATTTATCGCTGGATAATTGCTCGCACGATGTACACCAATTATATTTGTTCGTTCTGCATTACACGATGGCTATCGGATGCATTCAAATCAGTGGTAAAGAAGACATATTAGTTGGCTTCTTATTAATTTATCTATGTCAACAATCGTTTGAAAATAATTGAAAACAGAATCGTTTGTGTCAGGTGAACGATACTAAGCCCTAGGCCGGCGTTACACCTTTACTTTGTGTTAAAAATAAGGAACCCTTCCAAGTTATTATAAGCAGTAATTTATTTGTGAATAACAAGCTTACAACCTATACAAAAATATTTTTTCTGAGTGATGCAGTATCTTTACAAAACTCCTTCTGATAAACTTTAATATAAATCAAATTGATTTGTTTTATTATAGGTCAAGTTTTAAATTTTTATAGTTTACATATACAGGTGATTTTAAAAAAACTAAGCACTCCAGAACGCAGTTAAGTGGTGAATAGTTAATTGTCCCAAGAACTGATTTTGCATAACGCTTTCCTTATTTAAAATAATAGAAGTTTTAAATTTTCAAAAAGTTACCCTGTATAAGGTGTTTTACAGAGTAACGAAAATAATTCTAGAATATAATTCTGTTTAAATTAAGATACTTCCTAAAATGCTTGGTTTTTAACATAGCCATCATTTTGTGTATTGATTAAAAATTCATATGTTTTGTACTACGAATGGTATCTTTTTGAAATTTCTGGGTTTAATGTTATAAAGACCCAACTGTATGAATATTCTCAACTGACTTTCTTTATTTATTTTTAAATGGCTGTTATTTAAAATTTTTAACATCTTATATCTCGAAAACATTATTTTACAAAAAAAAAAAAAAGATACAAGAGAGGCAGAATGAAGGGAAAGACAAGCGCTAAATATCTTTTGTGTATCTTGAGAAATGTTCTGTTAAAAGCTGAATCTTTTAATAACATCAGTGTAAACAAGAATAAAAATGCTATTCACAGCTTTTGGTATGGATGACTTAGCCTACCTGTAGGAACATGTCTCCGTCGAGCAAGGAGTGGTCGTAGACGGACAGGTCGCCTCGACTTCGGTAAGGGCTCTCTTCCTTGTCCTTGTGCATTGTTACTGAAACAGAAAAACAGAGTCATGAACTAAAAGTCCAAACAGATGACATTAGGTGTACAGTTAATATTTTGGACAGAGACATAAGGTATTTAGAGGTGTATCAATATATTCTATTAAAAAATGTGTAATTTTACGATGTTTACAGGAGTTATAAAACAGGTTAAAAAAGACAAAATCGAATATATATCCATAGGGTTATTTACGAAACACATTATTTTAAAATTTGAAATCAGCTGTTAATGGAAATGCTACTGAGAGACGCCTAAGTACCAGTTTTAGATATGTTAGAGTAAGAGGCTGAGCACTGAGTCTTTCATCAACTGAGCTGTGAATTTTAAGTGGCTAAGTAAAAAACATTTCTTGCTACATATACTCTTAAATTTTCTTTGAAATTACTTGTAATTTTCAGTATTTCCCTCAAACTTATACTGTAAGTGCACAGTCTTCACATAATTTTACTTTCCAGTTCAATCATCCGTGCGAAGAAAATAGCATTTGGTTTTAAAACATACAATTAGACCCTTGTTATTCTTATCTCATTTATACTGATTCTAGACATAAATCATTTTCATTATTCTTGAAATTTATCAAGTTGTCACTATTTTTAACCATAAGTATTTTTCTATTCTGACCAATGACCATCACCCTCTAAACAAATTATGGACCACCTATTTTGAAAACCTATCTACTGATATGAAAATGAGAATGTAAAGAAAATATAAATTTTCTATACAAGTTTTATGAAACTCTACTAAATTAGAGATGTTCAGCATGGAATTGTCAAACTTTCAAAAACTTGTTCATCCCTCTATACCTGAGAATACTGAAATGATCGAAATCGGTTCATCAGATTGTTTTGTAATGTGAGTGGAATGTTAGAAGAAGGCGTATCTTTGAAAACGATAGAAATGTAAAAAAAACTTGAAAAATTATGTAGATTCGAAATACTTTAAACTTTGCATCCTCGATAAACATATTTTTCTTCGCTTTAAAATTTTGAGGAAGTAACTTACTCAAGGAAAGTAAATGAAGCAAGATACGGCTAATGAAGAAGTCGTTAACGCCTTTTAAAGCAAACGAAGTTGGAAGGTAATTGAAATGTTGTATGATTAATAGTGTGATCACATTTCTGACATTAGCACCTGTCAGAATGATGATGTCTAGATAGGATCGAAACCTGCAAGTCATCGCCGCCTCTCTCGCCTCTTGTTTCTATATTGACACTTCCAATTAGGCTTTTAAAAGCATCCCTTTATACTACCAATAAATATGTCTTTAATGTTTGTTGTGGGGCGTGATGCGACTACAATGCTTTTAACTTTGGGTATGTCCGTCTGGCTGTCTCTCCGTATATTTTAATTATTAGGATCAATGATTGCTAACAAGTTTAACGTTCGTCAAGAATTAATTGTCTTTCGTAATTAGGCTAAATTAATGTTTATCATAATGGTTTTGTTAGTCGGTTTTATTAAAATTTGAATTTAATTATCTGATAAATTGAGCACGATTCGTCCTCAAACAAATAGAAGTATTTACTTTATAAGTATTTAATTAAGGCTCTGTAACTCCACTGACATATTTATTCTTCTTATACTAAAAAACTATGACTTTTAGTAATATACCCTGGGTTTTTTTAGTACCATATTAAAGTATAAATATTCTTTTCCAGAATGTGTTATTTTTTTAAATTCATGTATATATGTACATTACTCGTACATATATGAATGTAAATATTCTATACAGTGTTAAGGTAGACAGCGAGAAGTGTGAAGTTTTATTTATCTACGCTATCTAAGACAGATAGCACAGGATGTGAGCTTTACTTCCAACTACTGTGCTACGGAAATGTTAGCAATTAAAACATATTTATGTTAAGAAAAACTCGTGAGTCTTGGTTATTAAATTATGGATAAGTTAAGATCACCAATAAATTATTATTATTTGGACATGTATGCTAATTGTGTTCAACAATACGCTGGTTATTTAATAGTAAAAACACGTTTAGTAGTAAAAATGCCGTGTAAAATGTTAACATTAATAAACAATGACGACGTAAAAACATCGTAAAATGAACTTCGATAAGCGTAAATATCTTAAAAACTTTATTTACATAAGAAATACAAAACCGCGAGATGTTTTTAACTTTAAAATAACTAAGTAATTAACATAACTTAGTACAAAATGATTTGTGTTAGGAATATTTCTAAAATGTAATTACTAAAGAACATTCAAGTTTCCCTTCAAGTTGTTTCCAAGGGTATAATAATTACCCTTATTAATAAGTTTCGGGCAAACAAAGTATAAAGTTTGTTTACTTAATGGCATGGTTGTCGTATACAAAATAATGGACATAAAACATGTCTGTTATTACATATAATATATGTATTAGTTGTCCTAAAAATGTGGTAACCCAATAAAAATTTCGTTTAATTTTCTTAGGTACTTAAATGGTAGTAAAATTAGTTCTAATGACTCGTATTTAAACGTTCTTTAAATTAGGATTTAAAAGTTTGTCGTGAAATTAAAAGTTTAATGTTTATAAATGTTTTAGTTCAGCCATACGGCATTCACGAGAAGGGAAGGACCTTGGGTCTTGGTGGTTGAATAAGTTTAAGGGTTTGAAATATATTATGATTTATAGAGGAGAAAATGACGAAGAATTAAAAACTTATTGGACTAACTGCATTATATTTTTAGGTGCGGTAAATTAATTTATTATGTCTTATAATTATTATAATTACGTTTCTGAGAATTGTCTTATAGCCTACACTCACCTTACTTTAATACTCAACGAAAATATCTGTTCCTTTTTCACAAACATAATTAAAAAAGTTACAATTTTGACACCAGTAGTAAAAAATAAAATTTACAAGAACAAACAAATTGAACAAAAAAACGCACCAAATTTACTTACGTTTTGTAAAAGCAAGATTTAGCTTTTTCATAAATTATATGTGCCTTCCTGTCGAACTTTAGCTTACTTTGACTGCGACAAACATTTAAATTTAGTATTTTGTTTGTTGTCGACAACCAATGTCAAGAGGAACAATATTTCATTCTTTGATAAAATAACGTGAGTGTAGCCTATACAAATTATCATAACATTTAAAACTTATCAATTTACAGAGCGAAGCTATAGCTTATTCAAAATGAAAACTTAAGTAGTTTTCGCCATTAATCACGGGGTCTTCCATGTATCAAGGCAGATTTTAGGCCTATATAGTGTATACATTATTTGATAGAATAAAGCACAAAATCTCACAACTAATATGTTCATTAACTCAAACGCGTTTCAACTACAAAGCCGCCATCTTCAAGGATGCACGAGCTACAATAGTCAAACTAAGTTAGTTATGGTTTATCTAAGGTCAAATCAGTAACTGAAAAGAGTTACAACATTTTGGAGAGGACAGCTTGTTTGATACGCAATAGGCATTCAGATTTGTCAACTTCCTCAAAGAAAAAAGTGAGGTATTATAAACGGTAGGCATATAATTGTATTGAATCAATACTTTTAAGATACAACCAAACGGAAATGATTGCTTAGTAGTATATAGTTACAGAGCAATGCATTATCTAAGACAATTATAATTTTGTTAGTTTTCGTAAAAATAAGCTAGCGATAGCAGTAGGAAAACTTCCGAATTCGAGTGTTGTTTAAAAATAACCGGTAGACAGTAAGTATGAAAGAAAAATTGTCAACAGTAAAGTGTATAATAAAGAGAACATACGAATGTGTAACGTATTTCATACAATACTGCGGTACCGTGCACGCGAGAAATGATGGGTAATGTGTCAGGCCATTTAAGACGAGACTTCTTTTTCACACATTGCACTGCCTTTGTAATCAATTGTTTATAAAGATACTTTGTAAAAAAGGCAAATGAAGTTGATATGGCCTCTAGCGGCAGATGTTATGACTAATCGAAACACAGGACCTAACCTATAAATCAAACGAGTTCCCCTCGAATGATTAGCCTTGGGATCAATAACCAACCCTCACCTGAGCTTTATTGTTCTTTGCACTTACGGGATTTGCGGTGTATAAAGTCAATAAACTGTGCATGGGTAATGTTTACAATTAGATTGACAATACGGGTACAACCGGGTTATTGTAGACACTGTAAAAACGGATGAAATAAAACTGAGTTGATTTTAAAGGTTTATTTTAGTGTGAGAGTGACGCTACGTGACAGAGTGGCTAGTGCGATCGTTCAAGTTTGCGCAGATTCGAGCCCAGTTACTGGTGTTCGGATAGATGTGCTACTCTACTCCCCTGCCTTCATCAATCTAACCGGCACTTGGACGTTATGAAGAGAATATGGCAAATAGATTAAAGCTTTGTAAATGTATCCATATCCATATATGGAGGAAAATGGAGATTGTTATGTCGGATTGTAGAATTAGGAATCAAGAAATTCTAACATGTCTAGGAGAAAGAAGATACATACAAAGAAATATAAGGAAGAAGAACTAAATTGGACATAGTAGGCTATAAGGAGAAAGGACACAGTACAAGAAAGTTAAGAAGGGATGGTTGAAGGTAAAAGAAATGCAGGAAGCACCTTAAAATGTTAAAGGTATGTAATAGGCTACCACTCGAATAAATACAAATGGCTGTCTTATTTTGGAATTGTATCCATGTGGGCACAGCGAATAATTTATCAGTAAATTCGAATGTATAATCCTAGAAAACCTAAGTCATTAAAATGTACAATATTCAAAAAATTCAAATCAAAATATTTTTTCCTCTTGTATATAAGCAAATATCTTGAATATTGACAATTTCGGTTTTCAACAAATCATAGTTTATATATTCATGAGCACTTCATATTTATGAAACTTTCGTTAAGAAGAGGTGTAGTGAGTGGGAATTTATCCTAGTAATGAAAAAAGCGGACGTTATACTGTAAAAGTACAAAACGAATATAAGAAGACAGAAAGGATGAAAGAACGGTGTATAATAAGTCTTCAGTAAAAATGTACAAATTTCAAAAACTATGGCAGAATAATAATAGTACAATAGTAAAGTATTTGTGCTATTTGAAGGAAATATAATATACTTGCTTCATATATTATGATATCTTATATGTAAATAGTCTCGGGATTTTCTATATATTACACACTTATATTATAATGAGTAAAATGACACATTGCCTAGTTGTCAATCACTCCAACACATTTATTTCAATAGTTTTAAAAGAAAGAGTCTTATTACTTTATTGTGATAAAGTTTACAATTCAAAGTTAAAACAAGAAGTAGAGCAGGTGAAAGCATTAATTAGACTTTTTAGAAACGAGTTTTAGGTTAAGTATTAATAAACTTGAGAAAGTGACTATAAATAATATGATTAAAAAGAAAACATTAAAAAGGTTTCCAATACCCAAGTAACTTTCAAAATAATTGAGTTCGTTGCCCCATGTCCGGAAGTTTCCTTAAAGGGTTAATAGTTAAGGGCAGGTGTTCGGGTCGTGTGCTGTATCAACCCTCATTAGGTTCCGTCTGAGCTACTATGTTGTTTTAATAATCAGAGAGATCGGGTTGTTTTTTGGTTTAACTATTTAAGAACATTTTTCTTTAATTGTTTGAGATGGACATAATTGTTTGAGTTATTTATATGTGCTTGAATAGTAATTACTTTACTTATGTAAATCCAATCTTATTTGATAAGGGAAGACGCTCGAAGAGTAATTATTCTTATTACTCAGGCTTTGTTTGTTCAACGCGTAGTAATTAACTATGGCAATTTTTTTTAAATGAAATCAAAAAAGTTTGAATTAAATTTTTCTATTTTTATGATTTTCTACAAATTTAGATAAAATTGTGCAAATAAAACTTCAGTTTTACAGATTTTTTCTTAAATGTATTTTTTAAGTAACCATTTTTTATGTTTTTAAATTAAAATAATAATAATAACTGGTTTGAATTTATCTTTGTTTTGAATGAAAATTTATCTTATATGCACGTACCTTATTTTAATAGCAACAATCGTATACATTTTATATATTAGAGTATACTATAATACATGTACAACAATATAACAATAACAAATACAAACTTTTTCGGTTTCCAGTATATTGATTATTATTCGGAGATATTTACTAATTTAAAAAATACCTTTTGTGCACGCGTTACATTACAATATCCATCTTTATAAAAATGTTACATACAATTTTTTGTTTTGTTACGTATATCATATCATTTAAACGTAGGTAAAGCAATTTGATAAAAACGCATTACTTTCTTCTTTACTAGGAAATAATGTAAATAAACGCAGTGTGTTTAGAACTGTAAGTTCTATTCAAGCAAAGTTAAACACATTATTTCTTACAAACTGTATAAATTTAAAATAAAATATACCTTTCTTACAAACAGTAAATAGGTCTATAAGCCGTTTTAAATAGCTTGCGTTGGAACATGTAATTCGTAGAAATTGCTTTCCAAGTATTGTATGCAATTTCGATGTAAAGTGTAATGTCAGAAAGCCATCACATTTCTGGAATATTTCTGCAGAAACAATAACATCAAAGTCATTTGAATTTCAAATACCCTGTGATAGACATGTCAGTTCTGAAATCTGAATTCTAATCTGTCGATCGATGAATAATACCAGAAATAGTTCAGTTCTATTATTTGCACGAAAATATTTCGTTTCGGATCTAATTTCATTTGCAAAGGTAATAGTCTCAATTTTAACTTCCTCTTTCGTCTATTTATAATTATTTCGTCTGGTTATCAGTTTGATTTATGTTAAGAGTTTCGCCGTCATTCTCTACCGAGTCCTTGAAAATACACTTTTACAGTAGCTTATTTAAATTATGGTGACATCAGATCTGTTAAGGTGGAATCACATAGTACTCTAGGATAATATGTTAAAATTTTGCAATTTAGTTGCTAAGCTAAGGTTTATAATTTCCTCCGAACTCTGTCAGTTTTGAGCGTATTAATCTATTTTTATTTTTAATTTGCAATAATTTATCTGCTTACACGCTTCCTCAGTAATGGTTAATTTTGTTAAATTACAAGGGAAAAACATGGACCAAGACCGGGATTTGAACCCAGGACCTTTACCATTCCGTGGTAACGCTCTACCGACTGAGCTACTCTGATCACTCCAGATATTGGACGATGTTATCTCTTTTGTACAGTTTAACAAATTAAAAATAACAATAAATAACACTTATGATGTAGGCTGCAAAAAGAATTACGATTGTTTCCAATGTCGTATATTATGTGAGGTATTCAGTCTAATGGTTCTATAAATACAGTAAAACCGTAAAAGTGAGATAGCATCGACCATTATCTGGAGAGATCAAGGTAGCTCAGTCGGTAGAGCGTTAGCACCGAATGGTAAAGGTCCTGGGTTCAAATCACGCGGTCTTGGTCCATGTTTTTTCATTTATTATTTAATTTAATTAATATTAATCTCCAATGAAGTTCTCTAAATTAATAAGCTCACATTGTGTTACGGAGGATGTTAACAGCTGTTTTGTAAGACGGATAAAGTAAAGAAAGTTAGTACAAAAATGTGCACATACAATTAAACTACAACGGGAAACCTTTATTGAATTTCATCATTTAGCTCAGTTCATCGAGATTTGCAAGGTTAAAATTAATTGTATCAACTGTTAAACCTAATTAAAAATTGCACTGCCTATAATGATCTAACTCAATAAAATAACAATAACAAAAACGAAATAATAACAATGACACCCACACCAGTTTGTAATAGTAGTATCAAAAATGTAAACCCAAAAGGAAAAACAAATGTATTTTTTAATTATAATTTAAGTTTCTCTTAAAAGTGTAGTCAATAAGTTGTCTAAGAGATACTACCGCATTGCTGCTCTTTGTAGCCTAAATGTATTTTATTATTACTGTATTGCTATAATGTATGGCCCTGGGTTGTACGCTGGAGCATAAAAAACACTGTCCTCTGTTTTTCCAAACAGTTACTAAGGCATAGTTGGTTTAGTTCAGTATGCCTACTAGTGTGAATCACATTTAGTCAGCTACAGGCATAGATCTGAAGACCTGACGAAACTATTGATATATCATTTTTTTTAAATTGTACAGAAAGCTGACCGTACACCGATGTTATAATATAATATTTTACGGAAAGAAATCAGAAAGAATTTATTTTTATTAATATAATTCTTGCAATGGAATAAATTCACTCTTTTTGTACTTTTGCCAACTATACATTGCCCAAGGCATCTTTACAAAATGGTTAAACGCATAATCATGTTGTTGAAAATTTTTATGTGTGGTAGTAAATAATTTCTTGTAATAATAATGTTTATGTATAAACTAGTAGGCCTAAATCCCCGTATAACTAGTACGCCTAACTAGTAGGCGGATTATTAGATACACATCAGAAATACATCATTTACAAAAAATACTGTTTAAACAACACACTTTATCTAGGCCTAACTAACTATGCAGACGGGGATTTTTAACTCGGTAAATGTGTACAATTATAAGGACTATAAAACTGTAGGAATATTTGTTAAGATTTTGTGTTTATGTATACTATTATTTATATTTAAAGAAATATATATTATCTTTAAATAATTGTCTTTTATTTCATATTGATAGATCAAATGATTTAGAAGTTATTTTAATATTATAGGCTATGTTATTGATTGAAGTTGCAAACATAACCCCAGAGTATAATCTACGCTAGGTTTTGTTTGCGTATTACAGATGGTGGGTGAAATCAGCTGTTATATTATTAAGTTAAACGAATATTTATTTCTTCTTTAAATGTTACGCCACGTACACGCGCTTTTGTAGGAGTTGATAAAATGTTTCATCTCCAATGTAGGTCACGTAAAGTTATCATTCGCAACTGTGTGAGCGGAACGACCATTGGTTGAAGTGCGAAACCTGCAGTGGTCTCCCCAAGTACTTCATAATACGAAAGTTTGTAAAAAATGTAAAGCAGTTCTTTAAAAAATTGCAGATCAACTGAAGAAAAAAATGTATTCAAATGATTAAAATAATATTCGTGCAGCCCATAGCGTATAACATAATTGTAATTGTGTGTGCCTATTACTTATACATTGGAGGATAGCCCTTGTATTGAGGAATTTTATTCAAAAAGAATATTCATTTCAAAAACCTGTACGAAAGAAAAGTTTCAATATTTTTGGGAGAGTTTTAAAACCTGCAGTATTAAGCATTGCCAATTCGGTCATTATTGAGATTTTAAACTCCGAAAACTCAGAATTTAAAACCTGCTATTAAAGGCAATCAGAAAGTAGAACATGTAAACAAGCTGACACGGTCACAAGTTATTATTTATGCATGTAAGCAACAAAGACATCTGTTTCCGACTGCAAGACGCACATTTCGACTGTTGATACTACATCCAATTACAGATGCTAACAAGTTTGTCATGAACATGAAGGACTTTTGAAACAACGTGTTCCACCTTAATTAAGCTTGTTTTTAAATTTCTGTGAATGTAAATTGTTGAAGAATACTTTGTTTCTTGTCTGGTTCCTTATCTCAATGCCTAATAAACTGTAAAATTTGAAATATTTACTGTAATGGTCAATGATTATATATATTAAAAAATATATCTCGTTGTCGAATCTCATTTTGAATATGAAATAAATAAATATTATTAAACTTATAAAAATCACTTTTAAAAAAAGATCAACTTTCAATTGTATTACTTTAAACTGGTTTGTGAATACTCCTTGCTCTAATTTTTTCTGAGACATTTGATTACATCAAGTAGTCTTTCTCCAAATTAGACATTTCATTTAAATTATAAGGATTTTCAATTAATTTTAATTATTAATAGAAATCACATGTTTTTTTTTAACTCAAACACGTTTAAAAACAAAATTATGTCTTGTCAGAGTTGCACCAGTAATCAAATTATAAGTGACTTTGTACAATGCATATTAATACTTTTGTCATATCTCATGTGCCACTGAAGATGGTGACATTGAAGTTGAAACTCAATCACTTTAGTATGTATGAGTAATTTATGTTTGTCCGCTGGAATGAATCCAGATGGAAATGGAAAATTGTCAGGGGTTTGGAAAAAAAACTTAGTTCGGATTGGCATTGCTTATGTTAGCTTTCTATGTGAATATATTCAAAAAGACATAATCCTCTATTTTTTAAACATTTATTACTTATAAATCATGTTAAATATTTAATAATTAGTTGTAATATTTTTTAAACTCCTTGCATAAGGCAGTACGTTTTATTTTAATTATAATTTAACTTTTTACTTGAATTTTGGAAAAAGTTTTCGGTTCAATTATTAATAATTTAAAATTTTATTTTATTTATAGGCCTACTATGTGCAACTAGTTTTGTGTATATCTACTAAATATTATTTTGTTCATAATATATATAAATGTACCTCCTAAATAATATACAAACATTTATTAACTTTATAAAATCTTTAGCATTTTTTCAATGTCACAAAGCAGTAAATGTTGTGTAGATTGTTCTTCTTCGCATTTCAGTCTGTTTCTACGCAGACAAATTAAATTTGGTATTACATCCGTTCATGCGAAGTTTGTTTAGAAATGATCTAGATTGTGACAAACGTGTTTTATTTTGTCCAACCACCCCTAACCTGACGTTAAAACAATTCGTATGTTTGCAAACCAGATGCCGTACCCTTAATATTTACTATAGCCAATGCAATTATGCCAACGTCAATAGTCCCTCCCTAACTATGTACGGCTAACCAGATAACATCTTTACTACAATTAATACTGATCTTATACGCAGATAATTAGTGAACAGAACAATAAATACAAAAATAAATTAACTAATAATGTACTTCCCACAAATTACAGAGGTCTGAATTGAGGCCAATACTTTTCACAACATTATGGATATTGGGGACAATTACCATAGATTATAATTAGCACTAGTTGTTTTGAAATTGTAGAGTTAATTGTGCTTACGTAAATATTGTAATTTCAGTGTATGTTT
>JAGFPH010000185.1:379302-398331 GCA_018207615.1 Philaenus spumarius | reverse complement strand
CTATGAAAATTGTGCTTTATTAATTATGAATTTACCTAGAGAATAACCTTCTCCTTTTCTTCCCACCCTAATAAAATCGTACTACTAACTTATAAGTAGTTGAAATCTTGTCTCTAATATGTATGACGACACCACATGTCATGAAACTTTCTGAAAATTACCGTAAATTAAAATCAAATTGAGAAAGCAGAAGATAGGCCTATTACAAAGGTCTGTTAGATTGTCTAAACATTTACGATCGAAAGTTATAAAAGACTATTTTTTAAGATTTTTGCGTAATTGGTATAATACATAAGATTCCTAAAAAATTAAACTATTGTAAAACTAGTTTATAAAAATTGAGAATTTAACAACATTTTTGTTGTTTTAATTAAGGTCTCACTTGGAAGGCAAACAATTAAGACTGTAATTTAGAGATTTTATTCTTCAAGAAGCATTTTTTATATATTTTGAGATATAAGAACCTAGTAACGTAATATTAAAACAAACGTACTGGGAATGGTTTTAAGTTTAGGGACAATACTGAAATTTACAAAAAAATGCAATTGAAATGTAGGCCTGTAAACTAGAAATCAATATATTTGTCTTTCTAAAATATTTGTTCATTTAGAATACAGTGGTTGAAACTTTTTAGTGTAGTTATAGTAATAAGGTGTTTAATATAAGGTGCGTCTACACTATGTCGAGCAATGGTTTAGCTCTAGTGTGAACGTATTGAATAGAATCGAGGTTTTTCATTCGTCTCAGTATTGTTCAAGAGAAAACAAAATATAGTACAACTCAGCTCATGAAAGATTTACTAGAATGATGACTTGAATTTAAAATATAGATGTGGCGCAGATTTCAGATTTTTCAGAAAGATTGCACCTATAATCTTCAAAAGAAAGACGACATTGAGAAAAGGTATTCATGTCGTGCCATTTATTTTTCTTCTTGCATTCCACGTTCGCAGACTCGCATAACAATGACTGATCCTTATACTGTCAATAAAAGTTAAGGTCTGTTCATCTAATAAATTAATTTTGGAGAGAGAGAAAAAATATAAGCCAAAATCAAATGATCACACCACTCTGAAGCACAAATAAGACTGAGCTAACTTGTCAATCTGAAATTCTGAAAACTATTATTTATTCGACGCAACATCCTTTAATCTTTCGAGAAAACCCGACTTGATTAGGATTACGTTTGGGTCGACAAATACTGATCGACAGGTCTATACTTATTCGACTTTGTCGATCGATACGTACACTTGTAGTAGTGTAGACGTACCTTTAAATTAGCATGCAAACTATTTCTCAGGGGGATTTCCTCCAACAGTTGATTCATAATTTTAAATCATCTATCTCTAATTTGTACTAGGAGTACATTTTAATTAGGACTAGGCGTAAGTCGCGCTTGATCATTTTAATTATAACTCCTTTTATTCTAACATTTAATATCATCAAATCTTAGCTTTGATAATGCGTATAAAAATATATATGCTAGGATGCAGGAAGAGGATTTTCGACTAGCTTCTGTATACTATTATCAGCGTTTTCAATTCACACTAACAGTTTGATCAGTCACTTGACGTTATGTTACAGCTAATACAATTCCTACAACAAAGGAAATTTCCTTCTAGAATGTCAGGAATCCCCTTTGCTTTCTCGTTCACGACGCGACGTTCTTCCCCTAACCTTCTCTTTCTCTCTCTCATTTTCTTCATCGATCATACGCGCACGCGATCTTACTGTTAAATTTAATATGCGTTTGTAAATGATAGTTTAATGTCTCATTATTGTTGAGGTTAAAACATTAATTTCCATGTTTTTAGTTATAATAAATGTTGAACAAAACATTACAATACGAACTTGTGTTTGCGTATTGTCGCACTAATAAAATGTTGCGTCACAAATACTTTCAGAATATTTAAGAAGTTATACAATTTAAGTTTTAATAATTTTAACAACAGCATAGAATATACAATAATTTGGTAATTTAACGTAAACCTTGTTTTAAAATGAGTCTAGCTTGCATGTCTTCTTAACTCCAAAACTGGACTTTTTAATATTCTACCTGTGACTGCTTCTCGTCTATTCACGTGGACGTTATTTTTTAATCACATATACTGTATACTGTTATTAATATCTGAAAGAGAAAATCATAGCAAAGAAATTATCTACCCTTAATGGTTTAATAAAAATAAGTTATGGTTAATGAAAATATATAAAAATCAATAGTTTTCCCCAATGGATTTCAGAAGGCGGATTTCCGAAGAAAAGCAGAAACTAATTCGATTTAAACTATAGAGAAAAAAATCCAGGTGTGCTTACATGAGAGAAGTGTAAACTTTTAAGGCGATATTCTGATTTACACTTCAAAAGTATAGACAATATAGAATAAAAACACAATTTACGAAATGAGGAAGCACATTGTCCATTTCAGAGGTATTACCAAGTAAACTATTTTAACACAACTTACAAAATGAGGAAGCACAATGTCCATTTCAGAGGTAAGTAAAATATTTTAACGCAACTTACGAAATGAGGAAGCACAATATCCATTTCAGAGGTATCAGCAAGTAAACTATATACTCTGCTATATACACATGTGCACTATATATATAGTAGATGGTGACGGAATAGAGTGCGACAGAAAAGCGTGACGGTAAAATCCGATGCACCGCCCCCAACTTTTAGACGTGAAGTTTACACTTCAAAAAGTGATTTTATAGTTATTCCAAGTAATCCAAACTTTATTAATTAGGATACAAGGATTGAAGGGCTTATTTTTTGTGAAATAAATACATGCCAAAGTTTTTGTTAACAAACAAATTTGAACAGTTTGTACAATTTTGGAAACAATTGTCCTTAAAGTAGAGGTGAATATATTATTTAGAAATTTTCGATCATAAATGTTTAACAGAATTAATAATGAACCATTACAACAAAATTAATTATAAATACATACTGAGTATTGGGCTAAATATAACATGAGCTGCTACTTTCACAAACTCCCATTCAACTCAAACGTATTATATGGAAAAATCGCCATATTTGGTGTTTAATGAGTTACAATCGTTAAATTCTATTCAACCTAGAACTATGCTATACAAGTTACAAACATTTGCAATAATTTATGTTAAACGGTAAATGCATTGCAATGTATAACAACAAAACAAATTTCTATGCGCCATACAATACTCCAAAGCACATAATGATTTCATAAATTGTTGTCCATCTCCTAACTGATTTCTGGTAATAATATTCGTCGTTAGTCGGGTGGCTCTGGCACCCTACGGTTGCTACGCGACGCGGCGCCGCCCAGCCCCAATATGGGCGTCCACCATTGCGTGTTTTCCTACCCTTATGACTGCAAAAAAACTGATATCCAAAAGAATTCCAAGCTTCAAATTAAAATAAGCCTGTTTGAAATATGCGGCATTGTACCGGCGATATCATCACTGGAAGCTATTTCATAAAGTATAAAAGCGATTTTCCCTTCCAGCCAGTCTAGATAACACAGTGGTGACTATAGTTCATTCACGCTTTAGTTGGCAGTGTAGGGAATGTATTGCTCGTGTTAACTAAACGTACTAATCAAAACACAAACCTGGCTTATGCGATGTGGTTGGTGAACTTTATTTGATTACCTCAGTCGACTTACTCGTCTCGGTTTTTGCAAGTAAAAATTATGTGTAAATTTTGTTGATAGTCAATGTTTCTTTATTCAATTAAAGAAGATTGATACCGTTAGTAAATCGTATATAATCGATTCTTTGTATTTCTTTAAGGGAAAGTTTATGACTTCGACTGTTGTAGTGGCATGTGTGTGTAGCACTTGCAGTTGTCGTAGTTCATACATACATTTTTTCACATCCCATCGCAAATGTTGTTCGCTTTGAGTTTCTTTAAGCACTTGGTCTTCTTATACTGGCATCATGGAAATGGCGACACAGTGACAGACTACCTCCGATGTTTTTTTTTTTAAATCCTCATAATAACGTAACAGTCAGGCAGTAGTGCCAACTGTATTATGACCATATTCAACGCCGATGAAGTATACCAGGTAAAGTTAAATACCAACATAAACTAAGACTGTAAGTCTCTGAAGTTCTCTACCCCATCAGCCAACAACAAGATATTTTCTAGACTAGAGAAGCAATATTGAACTCTCTTAATGTTTCTACTTCATATTTTCCACTGGCTTTTAACACGTACCATGAATATACCATTGGAACGGGGTCAATCTTGAAAACTATTTAGAAACTTCAAGTTGCTGTTTTGCATAACCGTTTGAAATTTAAAGTAGTTTTCATAAGTAATGATGTTTTCCATATTTATTATAAAAATGAAAATACTTTTTACATTTTCAAACTATAAAAGGAACCAACCTTTACACCTTAGCTATTTAAACAGGTTATTATATGCAGAAATATACTGTTGACTTTACCAATGGATAATCTTCCACATGCGCAAGTGGTTACTTTTCCACTTAATGTAAAGTAGGCTTTACTTTCATACTGTTGTACACAGCGGCGGTATTCAGAACCTCACCAGAATTACCTCTCCATCCAGAAAGTCCATTTTAATCTGTTGTTTGTGGAATCCTCCGTTATCTTACTGGATTTTCAATCCATAATAATGATAGTCTCCCTTATAGGCCTTCCCTATCAGTACAAACTCCGGCGTTTCTTTTCATTGAATCTGTCCTGTCAGTTTTTAAACACTTAATCAGCCTTCTGTTTTATCACGTTATTTGTATTAAGTAGTTCTTTTTTTAACCTTACACGCACCATAATTTATGAAAACTGTAAAATGTCTTTAAATCTAATTGTTTCTTTTCGTTCGTGTAGACGTTACCAGCTTTGCAAATGATAACCGGTTGTACTTTCAACGGAAAAGAATATTCCCGATTTTATGAACGAATGTAGAGTTTTAAACTTCTCTCTTATAGCATCATAGGCTTTTTATATTCCACTTACTTGTACAAGTACTTGTTATTTAGCACTTAAAGACACAAAAAGCAAAAATGTACTGAGTTTTCACTTGATTTCAGTACATACTAAAGTGGATTTTTATCAATTGGTGAATAAACAGCTCTTACTGAATAACAAAATAGACAGCACAATTAATTACTTCTAAGAACAGAAAACAATTAATCACTAACAAAGTCGGTAGTACATAATACATTAAAATCTCAGGTACTGACGTAGCTGTGTCATGCGACCTTGTATCAGCTGTTTATAATGCTGTCAATACTCGCACTAATGAGTAACTAGTGGTTTATTAAAAGATGCTCTTAATTGATCATTGATTTAATAAATTTCGGTCTATCTCATCCCCATATTACATCATAGTTTTTCGGTTCGGGATATTTTTAGTCTGACGTATTCCGCAGCGAACTTTTTGCGGAAGATTTTAATCGAAGCGGAGAGTTTTTTGTGGTAATTATTTTTATATTTTTCCTAACATATTTGTGCGAGAGTTGTTCGGATCGGAGCGTGACGGGGATGAACAGAAAGCTCTAATGGATGGCAAAGGAAATGTGGAAATTCGATGATTGGTTTTTATATTTTATTACTGTGCTTCTTTATCGGGGTCTTTAAAAATACAACGGTTCTACTTTAGATTAATTATTTAGTTATAAATTACTGGAATTACTAAACCTACCGTAATTAGTTTACGCATGCACTCAGTCTAAAATATTATGTATTTATAGCAATATGAACCCCCTATAAGTGTAATGTTTGAGTTAGACACTTTAATCTATCAGTTGTCATAAGTTATCATTCTCCGGGTTAAATTGGTGATTGTGGCTCATTTAAAAGTACTTTATTGTCAATGATAATTTATTTTTTTGAAAGCTAGTACATCAGTCTTAATGTCTTATTTGTTCATAAAACCAGTCCAAAAATCAATTGAAATTCCATTTAAGGTTATGTTTTCTTTGTAATGATATAGTCTAATTCAGCAAGTTAAAAATAGGAGGTAGGTCTTAGCTAAACAATGATACAAAAATAAACCTGTTTAAGTAGGTGCAGTAGAGCCATTTGTAGATTAATATAGGTAGCCTATAAATGACGAATGGCAAATGAAAAAGCGATAAAAATCTTCAAACCTCAGCTTTCATGTCCCTTATGTTCTCCAGCAATTAACAAAAATAATATATAGCTTGAAAAATATTTAAGTTAAAGACAAAATTGCTCTTTTGTTTACGTGATTTAGAAGCCAAATAATTACCTTCAACTTTGTATAATAGTCTTGCAAATATTGTAATTCTCGGCTAGCTTTAATCTTCATAAACACTATCATTATATTTCCTATCAATATTTCGCTTTGAAATTACCCTACATTAAACAGCCTTTAATTATAAAGTGATATACAACATTTAATTATACCCTCCTCGGATATACGTATATTATTAAGGGTTGAAATGATTACCCTACAAAGTCCTTTAATCAAGCCTGCGTACATCCTGCGAACATGACGTAGGCGCTATCGAATATTTGGCCAAATTGCTGTGTCCATGCGCACTAAAATTGCCCTCTTCATCCCCTATCGACCATTCTACGTTATCTAATTTTCGTCGGTCTCGAATATAAATCATTCTACACGTCACCATTAAACGTCCACATAAAATACTCGAACGTTTTAGATACAGAAGCGATTCCCTGAACAAGACTATTTGATGCCCGCCCTTGTCAGCTTTCTTTAGACGTTTATGAATAGTGATATGGTAAAAAGAGTTGAATAAATTTGCCGTAACTTTTGTTCGTAAAATATTGTAAGAAATAAAGAAAGGTACGAAAGGCTGACATATTTAATAGTTTTGTTTGTTCTCCAGTTAGTGAACCTCAATACGTTTGCTATTTAACACAACAGTCAAAGTAAATGTATTTCTTGTATTCTAATTTCTTGTAAAATTAGTAAGAATTTTTAGTTAGTTTTTCAAAAACCTGTATACTAGCAAACTTGTTTAAGGTAAATTAATATGCTGTGAGTCTTTGTGTTACCATATGTTTCTTGAATTAAACAAACAAAAATATAACCATCAAATATTCATCTGTTAATATTTGCCAAAAACACCACTACATTAGAGCACAAGAGGTTATGTTATATATTTTCTTTTTGCTAGAGTTTTTCTCTTGCACTCAATATGAGGAAATATTCTACTAAAACAATTTACAAGCAACATTTTTACATATTATTATTAACTCACACTGATTTAAATAAAAACCCGAACCATAAAACAAGGAGCAAAAACTATAACTAAACAACTAAATTGTAAGTTAAGTTTAATACCTTACCCTTATGTACATTTCGATGACATGGTCATCATCCTCAGAGGGTTATTAATATTATTATTAATACTACTTTTTAAATTAATTATATAGTATACTTTATGTTCCGTAATTATATAATTGCTTAATGATATATTATAAATTTCATGATCATTAAAAGTCAGACTCCATGAAGATATTTAAAGAGGCAGAGGAAAATGTACACAATCCTCCAACTCAATGGTATTCAGCGAGAGTAGCGTGTTCGATAATTTAAAGGGCCACTTTTCTTAAATTTTCTTAAAGTTTGATGTTTTACTATTATAAATAAAAATTCTATTTGATCATTAAAAGTAGAACATTCTACTCAGTTCTGTTATAACCTAGCTCTTGGTTATAAATGCTTCTGGAACTAGTAAAGCCAGCCTATTATAGCTCCACTAGAGCACGCTTCACGCGAAGTAAAATATTGTATTTTTATTTTGAAATTTAAAATTGTAAGTAAATAAAATAAACATTAATAAAATAATATAATTTCTATTCCTATATAACTTATAAATTCTTAGTTAAAATTACATTAATTTAATAATAAAAGTTGGATACAAATCTTGTCCATAGGCTAACCTAATGTTGTTTTACGAATTATATTCTTTGACGCGTTTCGCACATACCGATCTTCTCTATACAGCACCATGTTACAGGTAGTTAGAAGATGGAGTATCTCCGAAACGCGCAAACGAATATAATTCATAAAACAACGCTACTATTTGCAGAACATTGTACTCAAGTATTTCAAGTAAAAGGTCGACAAAATGTATATTTGTGAATTACCATTTTATAATATAAGATGAACCAACTTCCTCATTATTCCAGTTTATAGGAAATCCAGAAACCTAACTTTCCCATTATTACGAAAGTTTTGTCAAAATGTCCTTATATTCATGTGACTAATAACAAAGCATTGAAACAAGTAGAGTGATAATTTAAGGTAATTATATAGACATTAAGTTGGCCATTTTAAACTGGTTTTATCAAACATACGCCAGAGGATGTAATTAGGGAGAGAGAGAGACAGAGCCACCTGGGAACAACAGCTGTTGTCTGTCCGTCTGTCTGTCTCACCGGGACATGCAGCTCAGTTCTTTTAGCGTTTTATTTTCATGTCGTATATAACGATCACCGTGGGAAAAATTATATTATAGTTTGTTTATTTTATTTAGGCACTCGCTAGTCATAAAATTCTAGAAGGGGAAGTAAAGTTTGAAATACTGTTTACAGCTAGGTTCAAACAAAACACGTATTTGTTTCGGGGAGAAATATATTTCCTTCCCAATAATACACTATACTTTACACTTTTTAAAGCAAGATCAAATTTAAAATAATTGTTTGTGACATAGCGAGTAATTTATATGTTTTACAGTTTTTAAATGTAAAATAAGTTTTTGATTTAGAGTAGTACAAAGTATATCTATTTGGTATTGTTTCTTTTCATTATTGTTTGCAGTTTGGACCAAAATTTAATAGGAAAATATAGATTTTCAGGTTTGTATATTTGATAAATATAAGGTTTTGATGTAAACTTGCATTTTAAAATACTTCTTCAAAAGACGTTTTATTTTCCCGGGAATTCTAATTTTGCCTCAAATTCAAATTGGTTTACTCATTTGGACTTACAAGTAAAATCTTCTTCAAGAACACACATTTATAACACACATATTTAATTTGCTTGAAGTAGCTCCTAAACGGAATAAACATGTTTGTTAATTTAGTTATTTTAAAAGAAATATTATGTAAATGTTCAAATACTGGGGGACTAACGAAGAACGCAAAGCAAGTTAATGGTTGACCTCTTTTCATCTGTCACATTAAAACGTGGATGGGCATTAATTTTTGTTATTACCAGTAGAATTTTATCGTTGTATTTATTTAATGTCTTTCTACATTAATGTATACCAAGATCGGACAAAACTCTGAAGCATACATTGATATCGGCTTCTATTTAGGATAGAACAACGCAACAAATTAGATTAATGAAGGCGTCGGCTATGTACAGTCCAACCAAAATATACAGTGTCCAAAAATTCACAAATCGTAATTGCTTTAATAGTTTTTAAATGCAATCATAATGGTATTATTTTATATACTTTAAAAGACTAAAATGTTGATAAAAGTCTTTTCGAGATATAAGTTATTACAAATTATCGAATTTTAATATAACTTCCGAACTTGTGAGTGACTTAGAACCCATTTGGTGGGAAACTATTTAAACATTGAATGGTTGTATTCAACAAATCATTAAAACCATACTTATAGTTAATTTGTGCACTCCCTGTATATTTGGTCCTTAATGTTAGTATGCCCTGTAGATAGCCAAGAGCAAAATCTATACAACGTCTTTGTAACTTCTTTATAATTTATTTTAAGTAGAAACAGTGATAAAAAAACTATATTTTAGACTTATGCATCTACCTGTATTTATAACTTTACCATCCATAGTCTTTACTAAGCTTATCTTGTTATTGTTATTATTTCTTGCTAATAATTACTTCAGTTGTTTACAAATATTTATTAATTGTAGACATAGAACAGAAAAAATCCAGTCACAATTCGAATCAATAAAACTGACTGCCATAAGGTTTAAATGACCACAAAATAAACAGACAGTAATGCATACTGAAACACGTACATCGCCTTACACCGTGTCACCATTGTTTTGGAGCGTGTAAAACTGGTTCATGATCGAACAAGTGGACCTGTCATTTCCTTCACAACGTAAACATGAAAGGGCCATGATGTGGAGCGATCGCGAGGTTTGATCAAGCATGATGAAGACATTGGAAGGAGGAGGTAATATTTTTATTCCTGACAGAACACATTTAGGATATTCGGAGTGCAAAGGTAGCAGAGATGGGTTCATGTGTGAGAACACTGTAATGGTGAAATCAATGTGCGTTTATAATACAGTTGAAACTTTGTTAATATCTGTAGAAGTAAAGGTTTTAAATGGTTAGGGTAAAGTGTTACGTTAGAAAGTGGGTTTTTGTCTTACACCTTACTTAAGTATAACGTAAAAAGGAAAAATAGCTTATAACTTATAAAATAGTGTGTTAGAATAGGTTGTGCAAATTCGACGAATTATGGCAAAACGATTAAATGATTAAACGATTAAGCTACTTATCCAATTTGGATGAAGATTATTGCTGCTATGTGAAGCAATGCCTTCCGGGTAAAATGTGCTATTTTAATTACTCCCCTCGTGAACGTTGCAGTAGCTGCATCTTTTAAGAGCAGTTTGACGTCCTACTTACTACTTTAACACTTATACGAGTGTATTATACAAATTAATACACGACAAGTTCATTAAAACATCTCTTACAATTTCACCTCCAGTTAATAGAAAGTGTTATTACAAAGTATAATATAAATGGAAAATAATACAAATACTAAGAAACTAAATTGTATTGTTTTGTGTTATGATTTTGTTTGTTTGTTTTTGTTTATTTTTTACTGATAGAGTTTTTATTGGTGGCCTGTTGTTGGTACTTTATGACATAAATGTATAGTTAGTCATTCGTTTTATGGTGATAACCATTTCATTTCTTGTTTAATAATTTGAATATTTTAAAGTTAAGATTTGAAATACTGTAATTGTCTATTGTTGATTATTTTTAGTGTTAGCTGATATTACTTCATTGCAATTTTGTTTATATCTATTTTTTAATATTTTAGGAGTGATATACGCTCATGATGCTCAGCGAGATACAACATAAGGTTTTTCTCCTTAACACAAAAAGAAGAATCAAAATGTACCTTACTGATTTCTCTAAACTGGGCTGAGCCGTGAATGAAAGACAAAGGTTTGTGGAAGATCAGCATTTTGGTACATTTTTGCTAAATCATTATAGATTAATTTAACAACAGTAAGCAAAAGGAATATTTTCTAGGATATATTCATGGTCAACGGGAGCAGACGTCTATAAAATACGTTTTATTATAACTAGCTGGTAGACGCGACTTTGTTCATAGATGATTATAAATGAAAGCACTATATGGGGAAAATATTGAGCATTACCAATACACGCAATTCAAACAAAAATATATATATTTCAGATCAGAGTTCCACGGCCCAAAAACGCTAAGTTGGTTTCGTCAAATCGATCTATGTTTTCCTTTTAGGCATACGTTATTATCTATGAACCAGTAAGAGATACAAATCCCGCTTTCTGATAGTTTGTTAGTCATAACTCAGCGTTTTTTACATCTATGAGTACATTTTATATGAATTATTAGATACAAAAGTATTTTATTTGCTTTTATTTATAATGTCTAAATTAAGCAGACTATGGACCAAGTTTCAGCTTAATAGAAAGTGAACAAAATATCATTTATTTTGAAGGGAAGTTTTCTCATTTCTCCCTTTAAACTCAAGCAATCCAAATGCAAATTGTTTTTATAACGCTTTTATTAGCTTGGTATGTACCTATCTATGTAACGGAATCTTTAAACGTGATTTTCACCCCCTTCAAAACGTCGGATTGATTTGAAACTTTGCACACTTATCAAGGACCGATGACAATGCAATATTAATTTTGTTGGGTGTAGTAAGTGAGCACTGATCACAGTCGCCAGAACATGTTTTTAGGTGTCATTAAAAACTTTATATACAGGGTGATTCACGACGATATGCAGAAACTTCGGGAGCTCATTCTACATGTAAAAGTAAAGAAAAAAAGTTATATAAACATAGGTCCAGAAATGCTTCGTTTTCCAGATATCTGCCAAATTGTTTTTTTTTTAAATCTACTATCACACATACGATATAAAAAAAATCGAGTCTCCAGATTACAATTATGTAAGCTACATTTGATTCCGTTTTAGGACTAAAAAATAAGAAAATAAATTGTAGTTTAAAAAACTAAAAAAACACGCTTTAATAGCAAACAGAACTAAAAAAAATTTAAAATAATTGTAAAAAAGCGTGGGGTGCGTTTTAATATTTGTTTACAATAACTCTATTTGTATGAATATCAACCAATGAAATATTTGTAACATTTGATGCCAAGCAAACCCACGCTTTTTTACAATTATTTTAAATTTTAAACTATAATTTATTCCTTTTATTTATCACCTGAGAATAATATGTACCGAATTTCAGCTCTCTAGTTTATACGAAGTTACTGGAATTTACATTTATTGTATAGGTTCAGTTAAATAATTTTGTAATCTCTTAGATGGTAGTGACCGAAATTTAATGGGTCCACCTTTTCTATGTAACATTTATAGAATAAATGTATCAATTTTTAGCTCTCTATCTTCAATAGGAATAAAATAATGAATATTTATTGCTTTAGGTTGGTGTTCCGGTGTCAATTCCTTAAATGCAAAATTTAATTTTAATTTTATTTAATAACCAAAATTTGTTAGCTATAATTTTGTTATGTATCTTATAAAAACGATGGTGCACAATTTCACCCCTCTATTCCTAGTAAGAACTAACTGTGAAATTTTCAGTGAAATCGGTAGATTAGCTTTTGAGCCTACAGAGGACGAACAAAAAACATTCATTTTTATATATAAAGGGTGTTTCTTAACTTTTGTCACATATTTTCTGGTACTTTTCCAGGGTCAAAAGTAAACACCAAATAATCATTTGTCTAAAATCATTTCTGTTGTCTTACTGTGACTAAAATGAGTTTTTTTATTAAAAAATGCATATATAAGAATTTACTTAGCGAAATAATACCAAATTTGTATCAACTCTTTGTACTAGTATTACCTACATGGGAAAAAGTTAGTTTTTACCTTTCATCAGGGACATCAGCAGATTGTGGCGTGCTATGCTATAGAAATGTGATGCTTTTTTGTTATGAGACAGCAAGTATAGTAATCTAAAGTTGTCATGATTTGTATTTTCTGTGTCCGTATTAATTACATAAATTTATTATTTTTATTTATTTTGTAGTAAAGATTGTTGTTTTGCCCTTTAATTGTAATTTTTTCTAACGATTTAACTTAAAACTAATCTGATTCAGATGTCACTTTTAATAATATGTTTGGCTGTTGAAACTGATCTCGGAAATTATAAATATCTTTATTTATTTTTTCATTACAACAAAAAGACATACATATGCATAAGCTACCTCCAAATAAATTAACATTAAAAATACCGAAACACAATACAATTTTCAGAAAGTTAAGAAATCACAACTATTAAAGGGTGGGAACAAGCAACAGAATGTAAAACGCAATTAAAAATTAATTTATATAATAATTGATAAATATATAATATTCATAATTTAAATAGAATAATTATTAAAATTTTAAAGCAATCAAATTTTGAAAAATTTTAAACATATAACATATTATTTTAAATAATCTTAGACTTCAACTAATGTGTTTAATTTAAAATTGGAGAACACATTCATGATTTCAAAGCTGGCTACGGTACACAGAACTCCTCCACAGAGTAGAAATATCTAGTAGCTGTCTAAGACTGTTTTTAAAAGTTAAAATATCCTGCAAATTGTAAATGCTCTCTGGGAGCTTATTTATCGGTCTAGCACCAACTTGGGAAGGGAGTTTGCTGTATAGATTCAGTCTGTGCTGTCTAGCACGATAATTATAAGCTTACCAGGTACAATAACTGTGTATATTTGTATTTTGGATATGATCACATTTGAATTTAAAGTATCACCTCAAGAATATATATATACTCGGAAGTGTAAGAACTCCAATATCTGTAAACGCGCTACATGACTCAGCTTTTCTGAGAAATCTGTCATAAACCTATAGCTTTTTTTTGCAAAACAAAACGTTTTGCACATTCCAAACTGACGAATCTCCCTAAAGAAGAATTAAACAGTTCATATATGGATATAAATGATAACTAATCATGCAAGTGTTAACAAAGTACATCTCTATGATACTTACTAAAATGTATGTTTTAAAGTGTACCTACACCGTGTCTATTAGGACAAATCAGTACACTGAAGCCTCAATGTACATTTTATTTTCAATAATTCATGATTTCGAAGTTTTTTTCTAAAATTTTGTATTTTTAAATAATTCCTCTAGTAAATAATCCATCATATTTAGAAACTTAATATCACATAACAGATTTTCTACAGAGATATCTAGCTGTAAATATGAAATGTATTCAAGTTGAACTGGTAATGTACTTAGGGACTAGACGACTCCCCTTTCCGCTCATCTTTACCGCTTGACTTGGCAACTATCATCAATTTTAGAAAACGACCACGCTGTGTATAGTGTTGTATGTAAATTTACAGATTTTGGAGTTAGTATTATAATTATTTAGTATTTACACATTTATTTATATACAACACAAAAAGAAATAAACTAGTTTGTATGGCCACTTTTGAGAGCTTTCACCTTTGTTTTTAAATGAAAAATGTGTATTTATAAAAATATAAAATATATATCTTGTATGTTTCAAAGTTGGGGTTCAAATTTAAATTTTCGACATCACAAACGAAGATTTTACTTCAGACACACATAAATTCCACAACAAATCAACGACTGTTGATGTGATTTATCCAGCAATGACTGCATATCATTACCATGACCTGGTTTGTCAAAGCCATTACAGAATGCGCTGCTTACCGACATAAATCTAAACTTCCACCACTAAATATGACGTACAACTAGAGCGCATACAATATTATGTCGATCCATTTCAAGATGGTAGTTTGTCTTTGCATTGTACAAAACTACTATAAATCGCTTCATAGCCCAAGCAGAATGATATCTAGGAACAGGTAATGAATTATACGAGGTTGCAAATCAAACTTTATTGAGGAAATGGTGCATGCGACGATGCTATATCATTCGGATATGTTTCCAGGTATTATGTGTTAACATTAATCAGATTGATTGTCATTAAACTTATTTCGTCTAGTTTTTCTTGTCGTTCTAAATCTGCAAACGAGACTGTTTAGACTATTTTATGGAATAAACAATAAACTAACCAGTAAAATTAATTACTGTACTCTGATTTACAGCGTGACGTGGTTATTCCAGTAATATAAAATTAATAATTTTGATGTAATTTCATAACATTCAAAGATAAATCTAATTGCAAGTTCAAATTAAAGTTATCAAACGATCTACATGGAAAACTGATTAATTATATAATATTAACATTTCGTAATCGTCACTAGTTTAAAAAAAAATTAAACTCTAGGTAATTTTAAAACTGGTAAGCGTCATAGACAGATATAACTACTGTTCCATGTATTGATAAAATGTAAAACTTATAATACGTTAACATATTTTTATCAACAACCTCTTTTCTGCTTTGAAATTATACATTTTATATTTCAAATAAATTTTTGGAAGATCGTTAGTTTTTTATAAGTACATTGGGTGAATCTTCAGAAAGAAAAGGAAAATTGTTTACCGTACAAACAAAAGTTAATATAATTGATTAAAAACAGAGAAATATTAAAAGTATAATGAAAAAGACGAAGGATTTAACAGTTTTCGCGTGAAAGATAAAACTATACCAGTGAAGTGCGAGGTTAAGTGGCACGCTAAGCTCCGACACCCAAACGTGTTTAGAACTCTCACATGTGACACCTCAAACCCTCCACACCCGATAGATAAACGTGTTTATACAAAGTAATAAATCTAACTTTTAATTTACGCTTTGTTCAAAATCGAAATTGAGGAAGGGGTGAAAATGAGATATCCATGAATTTTGGGAACTGAAATACCAGGTCAAAGCACGGAAAAGTGGAAATAACTTTGCAAATAGTCACTGCTCCGGGATTTTTTTTTATTTGGACAATTCATTTATTAAAATTTGTTGGATGTGGGATCGACATAAGTTGTCTATACCATAAAAATAATACGTTTGATGATGACAGAAGAAACACGCTGATTATGTATAACGCTTGTAGTTAGGTGACCATGCACAATCTTAACTTAGGCCTTCGCAGCTTGAGTGAAAAACATACCAATATAGTAACATACTGATTCGAGAATACAAACTTTCATGGCAAAATATTATTTGGCAGATACTAAATGAAATATTATTTGGAGGATACGAAATTTCATGGTAAATATTGTTTTGGAAGATACCAAACTTCATAGTAAAATATTATTTGGAAGATACCAAACTTCATAGTAAAATATTGTATGGAGATACATAATTGCATGGTAAAATATTATTTGTAGGATACCGAATGAAATATTATTTGGAGGATACCAAATTTCATGATAAATATTATTTTGGAGGATACCAATCTTAATAGTAAAATATTATTTGGAGGATACGAAATTTCATGATAAATATTATTTGGTAGAATACCAAAATTAATAGTAAAATATTATTAGGATGATACCAAACTTCATGGTAAAATATTGTTTTGGATGATACCAAATTTTATGATAAATATTATTTTGGAGAATATCAAACTTAATAGTAAAATATTATTTGGAGGATTCCAAATTTCGTGATATATTGTTTTTGAGAATATCAAACTTAATAATAAAATATTATTTGGAGGATACCAAATTTCATGATAAATATTGTTTTGGAGGATACCAAACTTAAAAGTAAAATATTATTTGGAATATACCAAACTACATAGTAAAATATTATTTTGTAGGGACGTATTGAGGTGCTTTTGATATAATCTAAATAACGTAGTGGCAGAAGATAATATACAACACCCGACTCGGGTTGGGAACTAAATACGAGTTTTGCAATTATCCTGACGATTCCAATTCAGTGATCGACGCTGGCGGTAGATGCTAATTGTAAAAGGTAGGGAGGGGGATTGGGAGGGAAGGAGACGGTTTGTCGGCGCCTGGTAGTAGCAGCGCCGCCCCAAATTGCGTGCACAGGGCGTCCCAACGCCTGTCTTTCTATACAGAACCACGTCCTCGATCGTAACTCGCGAAATACAACCAAATAATATACTTCCTGTAAAATGCGTCGCAGTAAATCATATTCGTATAAAGTTTTATACTTTGCTATTACATTAACTTGGGAAATTATAAAAGTTTTGAAGGTTTGATTTAAATTAACTTTATTTCAAATAGTTTTACGGAAGTTGATTAAAAGTCTTAAGGTGGTTGATTGTTTTCGTAAACAAAATTTAAAACAAGAAATAATACATTGAACAATACGGTATTACTTTAATCCTTTAAAATATAATGTCGTTACCCTAAACATGATCTTCCTAAAATTTTACAGAGAAAGGAAGAGGGGTAATATTTGCAATTCTGCTATATTGGGCAAGAATAATGTTAATTTAAGTTTTATTTATCTGAAACATAGGCCTATACTATGCATAATATGAACTTTTCTATTTATAATGAACACTGCGTTTATTAGTGTTTAATACGTCGTTAAATACAAAAGATCAAGAAAATGTTTTCCAATCTTAATTTAATTAAATGGTATCACGATTTTCTTCTTCAAGTATTTATTTTATTTTAATAAGTAGTTTACAAAAACGCTGTTTATACCTAAATTATTCTGGAGCATCGCAGTGTATGGAAAAAATGTTATGTGTATTTAAAAATAACATACATTTTTACTCATTAATAATTCTTTTACTTATTAAATTATAAAAACAAAAAATTATGATAAAAAAGGAAAACAGTAAAATAAATAGGAAAAATAAAATTTAAATAAACAGTTAGAGGTCAAATGCATAAAGTTTATTTTACAACTCTAAAACATGCATAGATAAATACCAAAAACCAAACTCTCAAATAATTAAGAGATTGCATGTTTGGAAAAATCTATAAATTATGTTAAACAATCAATTTTAACAATAATTTAATTTGCTATATTTTTGATAAAAAAGTACTTAATTTGGCGGATGAAGAAAAAATTAGTTATTGCGAAAATATGCATCAGAAATAAGCCCATTGATAAAGAAAGTATGAAACAATAACATCTGAAAAACATAAAATAAACGAATACATTTAAAAAAATGCAACAAGACTTCTAATTGGTCTTGCTTTATTAAACCAGTTATTTTAAATATAAAACAAATCAATACAAAAAAATTGGAATAGAACGAGCGAAAGTTAATATTTACTGTTAAAAAATTTTCATAAAATGTGACTTAGACTGTAATTATTAGCTACATTCGTGAACTAAAAAGCTGTGAAAAACATTATGATTTTTAAAAATAAAACAGTGCTTAGCAATTCAGTAAAAATACCCTTGATAATCATTTTATAAAAAAAACTTCCTGGTGATTTGTAATGTTGTTCCGCTGCAGTACAATAATATTTAAAGTCTTACAAAATTACACTACAGTACTTAACTTAACTTTGAAATATTATTCTTGTCGATAATTGTATGTAAAGTTTAATATAAAAATAAAAATATTAAAAATTTTCTAAAATAATTATATTTTTTTACGAAAATTCTTTCTACTCTTTTGAAAAGTAACTAGTTTTCGAATCAAACGATTTTGTTTAAAAGTGTTTAAAACAATGTTTAGTAAAATTTCGATTGGTCCGATAAAGCTGCAAGTTTAGAATACGTGGTTGTGTATGTTGGAACGCTGCACACAATACATCAGCCCCGGGCTCAAGCAACACGCATACACGTTTAAGTCCCTAGGTGGCTCGTAACACTCTGTACCACTTTGCGCCCTCAGATTTACTGCAACCCCTAAACGTGCTCTATTATTGCTTTGCATTCATACGGATTGTAGTAAAGAATAATTCTGGTGATTAACTGTATAACAATTGCTCGAACATTATAGTTGTACTTTTAC
>JAGFPH010000185.1:343025-372866 GCA_018207615.1 Philaenus spumarius | reverse complement strand
ATAAACTTTTGTATCAATAGATAACATCTTTTGGGCAAAACAAAACATGCGTGTTCAAATAAATTGTATTCGGTGCTTTACATTAGCTTATTTATTTGCATACTATGGTTTTATATTACAGAATTTTAGCAACAAGTTGTTAAAAGAGTTTTTATATTATTACATAAAACATACAAATTGTATACGCAATTAAATTGGATAAAATATTCATCCATACCAGCAGAACTGAACATCGTCGTCAATTTTTCATTGGTACATTAAATAATCTTTATCTACAATACTGTTTTGCTAGATTAAATTTACAGTAATAGTAGAAACATACATTGATTCTGTTGATAAGAGTCCAAAATAATAATAACACAATCATGCCCATTTATAATATTTAATTGTTTTCATGTTTAGCATCGTGTTGTCCATCTCCAGTTGTGGACAACGTAAACTCTGTTATCAACAACAGATAACATCGAAGCACGGCCTAATGTCATCTTGAAATAAGTCGATATCCGACCAGCAATCACTATCAATTAGGAAAATAATTGCCACAATTACAAAAGATTATCAGAGGGCAATTAAACCGATAAACACGTAATTCCAGCTGTTACCATGGCAACCAAACCCAAACACGAGTGTCATGCGATTCTAACTTCACCTTTACCAATTCATATATAATTTAAGTGTGGTGTGAGTCCAATGCTAGATAAATGACGTTTATAAAGTAATACATTTTTATCTGATGGCAAACTCCGTCAATCCTTTTAATTTGGTTAATTATATTGGTATACTGTACAGTGGTTTCCTCAGTTAATTTGCTGAAGTAGGGAGTTTTATAAATACTCCCTATTAAAGCAGATGTAATAAACTTTATAGATAAAATGTACATTTTGAAAATGAAATGTAAAAAAGTATTGTGTTGTTTAAAATGTACACCTCTAGGGTTATAAAACGTATGGTTATGTTTATATATTGCCATTCGCATTATTTTACAGAAATAGGTGAACATCGCTACGAAATGTTAAGGTTTAGTTACGAATAAAACTTATTATTAACATTACACATTCGATTCCTTTAACTGAGATGTAGGTTTTTAATTCGTTAAAATTTTAAATGTTAAATTAAGTAATAAATAGATGCCACTTGTATAGAACACAGTTTTTGTGCGATTACCATTTACATGTAGGCCTAGTTATACCTTCCTCCTGGTACAAATATTTATAACTCACTATTGCTCCTACTTATATTTTTTAGTTATATACACTCTTTTGTTAATGATTCAGCAACCTGATTTCTGTGCTCAAAAATAAATAAAAAGTTGTTGTGGTGGTAAAGGATGTATTTCTCTAGTCAAATATTTTATTTACAAATATTTTTGAATTTAAGTAACATTTTGTATTTTAAATTTGGATAGAAACGTGTTACCGAGTCCTAAAATAATCAACAGTCGGTCTATACATTCTGATTGATTATATTTACTGTTTTAATATTACAACTTTATTCTCACAAATATACTCAAAGTAGAATGTTTGCAAATATTTTGAAAAATAAAATGTCCATGCACTAAAAGTCAAAACATTATAGCAGACGGCATTATATTGTACTCGAAAAATAGTATTAATGAAGGATTTTTCGATAATAATAAATATCATTAGATTAATATAAAATTATTTATAATTAAGTGTAATAATAATTAGGGCTCTGTGAACAGGTCTTTAAAACGCAAAATTTAACATAAAAAGTTAAAGTATTTCTATATGAGATTTGAGGTGGGTAGGTTTACGCGAATGTATATTATTTTGTGTTTGTTATAATAACAAATGTATTATTTACTATTGGTTTTCTTTTAAATAATTAATTAGGTAATAATATAATTTTATTATCAATGACTTTGAAAGAATGAGGTAGGAGAACTTTGCCATAATAATGTATGTATCGAAACATATAATTAAATGTGTCGTCGAAATTTCATTAAAGAACAATCGAAAGAAAAAAGTACATGATATTTAGTAGGTATTAGTTGTAATACAATACTAAAATGTAAAATTGAAGCTATTCTCCAGAGAACCAAAGCTTGGAATTCTTAATATTACTAATGTTACAAACTTTTTAACCTTTTTTTAAACTAAATCAATAATAATGTATCCTACATTTATAGGTAGATAATGTACAGGATTTTTGTTGGGTTTCTAAAATTGATTCACAAACCTAATTTATATTCACAAATAAAATTTTGTAGGCTACAGTGCTTTGTATTTTCAACAAATATAAATAATAGAAAATGTCCACAACTCTATTGGTTCTTTAAAATATATAATGAATGGGTTCAGTAAACCTAATTCTAGATCCAATATGGCGGATGTGTAGCGAAGCCTGAAAACTTTTTTAATTATGAATCGTCAGATTTTACGCTACAATTCAAGAGTAAAAACGAATCTGTAATAGTTATATACACTATTGTAAATATGTACTAGAAACTAACTTACTCTAAACATAGACGAGTTACGCGATTAACATATCGATTTCTAAAGACAGCTGTGTTTTGCCAAAACAGACGGACCAACTTCTAAACACTAATAAGTATAATCAAGTCACCTGTGATTGTTTTGATCCATATCAGAACTGTTGGAGACACTCAGTACATAACCTGACGAAAGGCGAAGCGAAACTGGCGTGAGTTTCTATGGCATGTTGTATGGTATCATGCACAGTACACAATACTCCAAAATGGCGAACGCACGAAACGTTAGTTCCATAGCGTGTTTCCAGTAATGGCTTGATGAAAACATCCGTGACTTATTGGAACGGTAGCGAGCGGATTCAGTCAACTGGATAACACATATCCAAACACGCACACCGGAGAGTCGGTTTGGGATGGAATTTGAAAGATTTGACCACAGCTGATCAGACGCGGAGGACGGCTTCAGGTAGAGATTTGGTACCGGAGAATCCCGCTAGGGTGAGGCTATAGTCCTATTCAGAAAGATAATTTTCTAGCTTTTAAAATTTTATTAATATTTTTCTCAACGCCGTTAGTGTAACATAATATTACATTGTTTACTGATACATATTATTTTATACCTAATGTTTATACGGTAAAAATGTTCTAAAGTTTAATTTTTATTGAAATAAAAGTGTCAAATTAAAATATGAAAGAGCCTTCTAAGGATAGTCTAACAGTAGTATTATTGCTTAGATATTAGGGTATATGTTCTCCTTAATGCGTCAACGCAATCTCAAGTATAATTGTCCTCCACTGATAATGACTAAAATAAGCAATAGCCAAATCCTTAACATTGTAGAAAGACACATTTATTTTGTATTAATTGTTGTAATGACTGCGAAAGTGATAAAAGATCTACAACATTACATGTCACATTCAACCTGACATTTTAGCCTGGCATGGTTTCAGCGATGTATTGTGAAGGTCGAGATAGTCAGGTTTACTCCTAACGGCTGCTAATTTCCAAATTTAAGAAACATACAGTGCATTCGGCCCTAAAAGAAAACTACTATAAATAACGAATATTAAACGCATCGAATTTGGCAAAGTTGCACTCAATTCTATGTTAGATCAAGTGCAATTAGATTCTGTTAGGGTTTCACTTTGGGTGTACTTATAGTCTCCTGTAATTACTTTATTGAGGAAACGTGACTTTACATATCAGGAGATTATCAGTTTACAGTTGGTAACGAAGCCACTGAGAAGATGGGCACAGCTGCTGTAATGGGTTGGCAGTGATTGTGAGGAATTAGTTTACTGCTAATGCGTTTGACAGCTTAAATAATAAACGAAGTTGAAGTATTGTTGCGAGGTTTGACTAATTCTCAGACTTCCTAAAATAAGTTAATTCTTTATAATAATTCTGAATTTTAAATGGAAGTTATTATTAAAACTTTTATTATTAAAGAGGTAATACTTGAAGAATTAAAATATAAGTTTTAGGGCTACTTAGTATTCTAGTGATAATATTCTTCATGTTTTTTTAAATAGTGAAACTACTGCAATAATGCTACTGACACACACTAAACACAGTAACAAATATTTGTGAACCATAACATCAATAATCTCTTTTTATATATAAGTAGAAGTCGACTGACTGGCAGACTGTTCATAATCAATGTACAGCTAAAACTACGTCAGCTAGACCCTTAATATGTTCAGGGTACCTTCATACCGCTTACTTAATAGATGTGCACTAAGAAAGGATTTAGCAAAATATTGATTTTAAGGGTTGAAAATGGTAAAAATACGTGGATTTACTTCCAGATAAAACCGATAAAACATCTGATTTGAATCAAAAGCTTCTAGATGTGGCCTGTACACTCACGTTTGTTGAATGCATTTACATTCATTACCGTAGCAACAAACTTAGCAAATTCAGAATCAGTTAATTCTTTTACACAATCAAGTTTTTTAATTTAGGTTATCAAAATAAAAACAAACACAAACAAAAAATAAATTAAAAAGACTTTCCCGGTACTGAATTTAATCAAACATCTGTTGTTACATATTACAAATAAAAAAGATGATTTGGATCAGAAGCTTTACACATTTTTAGGTTAGGCCTATACTGTTTTCTGGTTTCCTGTTAATGCAGTTTCTTGAAAGAGTTTAGATTTATTAACATAGCAACCAAATTGGCAAATTTAAAATCAGGTAGGTAATTACTCTTCATAACCAACTGATTTTTTTATGTTAGGTATTAGGAAACACAAACAAAGAAAAAGGCCTACTGTAATTCAAACACCTATCAATATTAAAACTTTATTTTTTACCAATCCTATTTAACCAATTTGAAATACTACTTTACCGCATCACATTTTGGTCATATTTTATAACTTCAAAATGTCTTCTATTCAATCGTCATTCCCGTGAAAATATATTATAGATAATCTGTTTGTATTTACTTCGCCACGAGTCCCCGCGGGAGTTGGTAAGCGAAGCGATCAGGGGCGGATGCCTGAAGTATATTATATTGTGAGTTTAGAGAATTAATATTATTTTAGTTATTTACTTCAGTACGGCTGTGCTCGTGGTCTGAGATGGTAAATGAGGTATTGTGTGCAGTTTAATTAAGAGTATGGGTTTGTGAGTATGTAGATAACTGAATGAATATGAAAAATGTCTGAATGGTTTAATTTAATTAAAATAGCAAATAATCAACTGTTTCATTGTGTTTTTTGTTCAGTTTTATGTTGTTTTTTTATATTGTATTACTAATATTGTCATAACTGTTTTATAATACATTTTCCATAGTTTGTGTATACAAAATAAAATACTCAAATTTATCAATAAGATCTAATAACTAAATAGCACATATAAACCTTGATGCCTTGGCCCAAGTTTAATAAAAAAAATACAATAAATCCAGGATTATACTACGACTGAGTAGTCAATAAACATAAAACTATTTACAAACTGAAACAGACAAACACTTGACGTACATACACACAACACAGCACAATCACAAGCTTGTTTTGAGTTTCTGTTTTGTTTAGTTTGTATAAATGTTTATTTATTTTTTGCACTTTCATTCAATTTAAACATATATTTTTGGTAACTTTATTTAAGACCAAGTTTTAATTGAATTTTATAAATAAATTGTTACTTAGGTAGGCCGACTTTATTACGTTTAAAATCTCAAGTTTTTAGTAATTTACTCTCCATTTTTAGAGAAATTGCAAAACGGGCTTAGTGGAAGGGATTGTAACTTTTACGAAACCTTTAATTTGTTTGCATTTCTTCCTTATTGTATATTTTGTTTGTGTGTGTTGGTACGAAACAATTTATTAACACAGTTTATATATTTTAAATACATATATTTGTAACTCGTACCCTCAAATAAAAAAAAAATAAGTTCCTATGTATAAGCGTTACACATATCACCAACAACGACTCCCGTTCTCTTTAAAACGCGAGGGCGTCTGAAATCCTTTAAAGTCAAGTCGGGCGGGGGGGGGGGGGACTTTGCATAATTCCGGAGGAAACCCAATAAGCCCTGCATTGGGTGGCCGAACCCTCTGCGCAAATATGCAAATCCTAACCTAGACTGCAGAACAACTGTTTGCCGGGTATTAGGTTACTACTTGCGACTGAACTGAACTGGTTCCACCGACTCCAGATTAATCTCAAGTCGAATGACACAAGAAATTACTGACGTGGAAGGATAATTAAAGCCTCTCGATCGGGTTAAATCTTGTTTATAGTTTACTGTCGTTTAACAGAGAGTTGGATATAATCGGATAGAGTAAAGAAGTTGATTGCCCTGACTGGCTGCAAAGTCAATACACCTCGAGTTATTATTGCGCTTACAACGTAGGGGTTGTAAGTTATTGGTAAGTTTAGTCCGATGGAAATATAAACAAGCAAATATAACTTAACTAAGCGTTAGAGCTATGTCTTTATAAGTAGAACTACAACATTCCAAAAGAAAGGCGTCATTTGCTGTAAGATAAAGTCAAATATACATATAATTTTAAGTGGCGAATGAAATTGTGTGTATTATATTATTCTAAATTATATGGCCTCAAGTTTGAGGTAAAAATACTGCATTTTACATATTATAATAAACTTAGGCCTATAAATAGACAGTATTGGTCAATAAAAAAAAAACTGAGCTAATGGAAGATTTGGTACTGCAATTTGGAGTTTGCAGAAGGCAAAACCACTAAACTGGCATGTAGGATATTTCTGAGTAGCATTTCCATGATTAGTTGATTTAATAATTTAAAATCATTATTGTATCTCTTATTTTTAAGGTGGGCTTTTGTTTAGGAGTAGGCGTAAGTCATGCTGATTCATTTTAATTACAACCCCTTTTATGCCGTATAATTAATAATTTAATCTATAGATTTTAATATTATTAAAAATTTTAGGTTTTATTTCCTTTATATTCTACACAATAATAATAAGAAGGAAATTATAAAATAATTGTGTGGAAGAAGAAAAGAAGTTGGCAAGGATCTCCCCAAATATATATAAATACATTTTTGGAATATGTTTACATTTTAAAATCATATAAAGTAAAACAATATATTACAAAATATTGAATATAATATGGATGTTACGGCCTACATCATAAACAAATCAACCACTTCTTTTAATGACGTCACACACAACAATAAAGTGGGACCAATTCATCAAAGTCCAAAATGAACAATTACATACAAAAATTAAAATCCCTACTGCGTAAAAAGAAGTTAGATGCCACTAAATTGCTTTAAATGACTTGAAGACGTAATTTACACTTTATCGTTTGGAGCAAACCAGGGGCCTCCGAATGCTGGCAAACAACCTTAAATCAAATTTTCTAAATTAATTTACTTCTTAATTTATGACAATATTCAACTTTAGCCTACTACCCAAGAAAACAATTTCAATGCCTATCGACAAAGTCAAAATAACGTTATTATATTTTGACTTATTTACGTCAGTAGAAAGTTTAGAAATGAACAGCATATGCCTATTAATTAATTTGTATTTTTTTTATTTTCTATACTCTCAACTAATACTTTATTTACAATTATTTTTAAATTGCATTCACAAATTTATGAAATTGAATAATTACATCTATGACTCTTTTCGTTCATTCTACTGTTTTCAAATTCAAATCACGAAATAAATTTAACAAATAATTTTGAATAAATGCCAAACATATAATGTTAATAATATAGAAATTAAAGTATTATCAAGAGTATTGTTTTCATTAAAAGTTGGATTCGTAAGCATGAGCTCAGTTAGTTACAAGAGCTGTTATTGAAAAACAAACCTTTAAAATGCAAACTTCCCTAATAATGATATGTTGCAAAATAGGCAGACTTCCTTCATTGTAAAACAACAAAGTATATTCTGCTACTGTAGGCTATAATATAATACATTCAACACTCGGAAAAAATTACCTATTGCTCCTGCCTATATTTTAAGTGGAATTCCGTTGCAAACAATACGAGCTACATTGTTGCCAACATAAAGGTGAAAAGTCAAAGTTGGAATGCCTGATACGAACTATCGAGTCAGCAGAGACTTTAAGCTAGAAGGGGTGGTGGTACTATAACTGGGCTAAGTAATTGTCGTCAATGCACATGAATATTTATGATTCTGTCTTATGCAATTTGCAACATGATTTATCGCCATCCGTTTCTAGTTTGCAATATGAATTAATTTGTAAAACAACATATTCAAAACAAACTTGACGCTGGAGTTTATAATGCTAATCTTTCTTTGTTGTAATTTATGTATGCTTTTATTGACTTGTATTATAAATACATAAGAAATAACTAATATTTTGAGATTATGGCGAAAACAATACATGTATAAAACGTATAAATAGGGTTAAAGCATAGCAGTTTGTTTTGTAGTTACTCTCTTAAGCAGTGATTTTACAACTTAGCGGTTTTTGGAGTTAAAATTTTAAATATTTGTAAATTTACCGACTTGTTTGTAAATTTATATCTATTGGTTCACATTGTAAATTTAATAGAAAATAAAACATATTATATAAACAAAAACACAACATTTTCTGAAAATAATAGTAGAATATAGAAATTAAGGAGTTTCATAGAGTTCCTAAAAATACGAGTTCTGTAAGCAGCTTAATTTAAATATTGTAATAACTAAATTTGATTGTTAAATATGCATAAACATCTATTTGATCTAAAATAACGTTCAATGTTACCAGACTAAAAATGCCAAGATTTATATTTTTAACAATATCCAGTTTACCTGTAGCAAATGTCTGATATAATTAGACTAGCTGCATTATTATAGTATTGTGTATGTAAACTAGGTAAACATTTTATGGAGTAAAGTTAACTTTTGTCCAAACGTTGCTTGATTTATTAAATTGCTTAACTTCTGTAGTGATTTCGTGACTATGGTGAAATTTGATTTGGGAGTAAGGTCTATGACGAAAATCACTGACTATTCTTCTTTACAAAGTATCTAGGTTTGACGATTTTATTGGGGTTGATTCAAAGGTTTCCCCGACAGGGTTCCTCGACGAATAAAGATCGATTTCCTAACATTATCGAGGGCGTAATTAGGGAATTACAATGGGTTACCTGGCAACCTTACCCGGTCGCGCAAGCGTAGTAGAAGCCGACTCGATAATTGACAGACCTGTCATTAAAATCATTCGATTAAATGGGAGCGATTAAAATATATGAATAATTCATGAACGGAAGTAGGAAGGAAATAAAAGGTCGGTACGAGCGCGCGTGCGTGCATTATGTGACCAACAGAGTGGTATATGTAGGCTGAGGAAATAGGTTCGGTCAGAGAATTGCATATTGTGGTTTTGGTTAGAACATCAAAATAAGTGTTTGTTAGCTGCACATGTCATGAACGCGTGTGGGTATTTAACTGGCGTTTTGGTTTCGTGTTACGCACTTGTGAAGTGCATTAAAACCTACAGCTGTTTACAACGTTCAAAACAATGTATCTAAGAATTCAGTTGTAGGTATAATACAAACTCAACACAGAACGATACAGAACGATGATGCTGAAAATCGTATTCGTGTAATTTCCCACAAATGAATAAGTTAAGAAATCGATGTTCAGTTTTATAGATGAGAGTTTTACTGCTCATAGTTGCGACCGTTAAAATAAAATTAATGAGAATAAATTACTTTATTGTTAAATGTTAAAACATAAATTAAAACATAATCTTTACCAAAGAATTTAGATACCCAATTCTCAATAATTGTAAAGTTATTATGCTCTTACATGAATAGAAGGCGTTAAAAGAGAACTGAAAATACTTGATGGAATAGGATGAATAATATGTTTCGTCAGGTTAGATAAATATTTAAAAAAAAACATACGTTTTTAACTCTTGGGTGCGATACAAATTTGATTGTTAATTTAATTTTGTTACAAAGTGTAGTAAAAATATTTCATTTTACAAAACTTTCCTTTGTTATTGTTTATTTCGTTATATATTTTTAAAATGCACTTATTGTTACATTTAATGTACATTGTTATCCATACTAATATTATAAAAAACAGTTTGTTTGTATGTAGGGGGTAAACTCTGGAACTACTGAACCGATTGAAAAAATAGTTTTACTAATAAAAGCTACACTATCCCTGCGTAACATAGGCTAGAATTAATTTTGATTAATTAAGTAAACTAGATTTGCATTTTGTCACGAGCTGCTAAGGAGTGAAAATGTAGTAACAACCCCTATAAAAAAATGTTGATTGTTATACTTTTTTTAAAGCTAGAGAACTGAAAATTTGGCACTTATTAATTTTAAGTGCCTTATAGGAAATAAAATAAATAATAACAAAAGCAATTTAAATAGTTACGTCTAATGGGTGTACTGGTTGGTAACAGCCCCTTTACAATAAAAATAAATTTGTATACATACCATGATTGACACCTTTGTTTCATAAGTGGTAATCTGTTTGCGTTTGCTTCACCACGGGGGTTGGCTAGCGAAGCGAGCAGGGGGGGCAGAGCCCCCTAGTTGTATATGTTTTGGTTTCTGTTGCTACTCGTCAGGCAATCAATTGACCAAGAGTGTCAAAAGTAATATTTGATTTATATTATACTTATTTGTACATTTTCTAGTTAATAAAGCTTTAGTATTTAATAGATACAAGGTCAGTTTAAAAAAATCACATAGAACTTAATACCATCATTTTTTCAGTAGCCAGGTCACTAAAGCGTAACATAATAGTACAGTACCGTCAGTGACTTTTTTTGTTTATTTATTGACGCGTTTCGGGATGTCTATCACATCATCAGGATGCTCGTGAATGGAGATCGTTAAAACAGTAAAAACGCACAACACGTAAAACAACAACACATTTAAATCACAGTTAATAGGTGTACACCTTATGGCTACTGGATGCCGACAAGTATTAACTGTTTAAAATGTGTTGTTCTTTTATATGTCTGTGTGTTTTTACTTTCTCCCCCCTATAGGTAGTATGTGGAGAAAGTATTGTTCTCATCCAAATTTTCGAATTTGAATATTTAGTGGAATTATCTGTTTTGGTGCTCCCTGAACCCCCAAAAATTGTTTAGTGGAATTATCTGTGTTGGTGCTCCCTGAACCTAAAAATATTTTTGGTGGAATTATTTGTTTTGGTGCACCCTGAACCCAAAAAAGTGTTCTTTGGTGATGTCTGTCCGTGTGTCCGTGTGTCCGTGTGTCTGTGTGTCTGTGTGTCTGTTAGGATGTGTACAGAACTGGAGACCATACCAACGGTCCGATTTTGATGAAATTTCGTATGTAGGTGTAGTTCTAGAATATCCCCGGGCGTTTTAAAAAAAAAATTCAAATTTTTGATTTTTAAGGGGTTTTACCAACAAAAAATGGCAAAAAACGAGAAAAATCTAAATTTCTCAAAAACGGCTACAACGATTTTGTTAAAATTTGGCTTATTTGTAACCCTTAATGTGCCCTACCAGATGCAAAAAAACGCATCTTTCTAAAAATTATCGTTTAGGTAATAATAATAACAGATTTTTGGGGGGGTTTGGCCAAAAAGAGGGTTGTTTTCAAAAATTTCCAAAACCTTTATTCGTTCAACTATACAGGCCTAATTGACATGTTTGGTGCACATTTGTTCGAAATCGATCGAATAGTTTTAATAATAATAATAATATAATATGGATCTGTATTACATGCATCTAATATTTTCCATGGTATGTCCTACTTTTTCAATTCTAAATAACCACCTCCTGTGCTACTCTTGGGAAGGTATAAAGTTTCAACTGGGAGAAAGTATGTGGTAGTTATCTGGTACCGTTTATTACTTAATGTTTTGACGATCTACATTCACGAAATATTCTGATGGTGGTATAGACGTCCCAAAAAGCGCCAATAAATAATCTAAAAGAGATCACTGTCGGAAAAATATAAGGTAGTGCACTGTTATAGTAAACTTAGGCCTAAATTTATATTTTTGTTAAATGATAATACTTTGTATTAATGATTAAGCTAGTTTCTTACTTTCAACAGTTTGCAGCCAGGTATGTCATAATATTCAATATACAATTAAGAAACAAAATGTTAATATCTAAGTGAATTTGATGTGTGAAAGATACTCAAATACCCTAAAGAAACACTAAGAAATCTTTCACATTTAGTGAGCCATCAACTCCCATTGTAGGATGTCATTTTATTAAAGTTTAATATTAGTTTTAAGTAATTTAAAATGTCTACGCCACCGCATCAGATACTTAACGATTAGAAAAGTTAGCACGTATATTAATACATTTATTACAATTATTAATTCCCGAATAACATTAAACTATACACCATGTTTAACAATTTTAAAATTCATTATTAAAAACGCTACAAGATTTATTTTCTACAGGTTAATTAATTTTATAATGTCTCCAAGAACAAATAATATTATTTCATTGTAAATATAGATCGCTGTTGTTCATAAACACTTAGTTTTAATGATTCCGCTGCCTAGTATCTTAGCAACAGATCAATTACAGACTCCTGGAGAAAATGTCAACATAGATAGTGATCGTGCAGTTTGAAGTACTGTACTGGACTACTGCCAGAGAACTTTACTTAGTTTAGAGTAGGCAAGTTACTTATGCCTCTGTGCTATATTGAAGGCCGTGATTAACTTGTTTTCTGTTTACCGGACCTATCTGGTATTTCCACTACTTATTGTCTGAAAATACTAATCATTGTTAGAAAGGTGCAAAGGTTAAATAGTCTAGAAGCAAGTATGGCACACGAGTGCTTATACAAATTAAGTCTAGGAGTAATTCCTTTCAAACTTCCCATTTATATATTATGGAAGAAATATTTTATTGAGTGTATGTCATAGGCTATTTGTTTTTTCTTAAGTAATCTCAGTTAAATAAACTGTTAAATAAGCTGTCTTAAGTAAAAAAATTCATTTAAATAAACAGCTGTCTTAAGAAACTAAATATTTCTATTTATAACTTATCACTGTGTGGTTTATATTTTGTATTTTGTATAATGTTTGTTTTCAGTTCACTTAGTAATTAATGTTCATGGTATAATATATTATGGTTTAAAATCAATCAATGCCAAAGCATTGCCGGGAACATTAGTAATAATTCATAATAAAAGTGCATTAAGGTGACAGAGTTTTTATTTTTTTTTTTTAAAGCCACTAATCCTGAAAATGATTTATTATTACGCTATAGAGTGCCTCAAAGAGTAAGTCACAATTATTGGTCAAGCGCCAATATATGCATATACTATAAACTAACCTCAATAAGGATTGGTTTACGTCATTATTTCGATTATAACTTATAAATGTGTCAACCTAAACTTTCGACTACCCATCGACCATACTAACTGTGCTGTTAATTTTCAGACTCTAAACTCTAAAATAAACGTAAAAATGATAATTTATCCTTCGTTTTTCTTTTGCTGGACATTTTTAATTAAAAAAAAATATATACGAAGAATGAATTGATAATATATCTCCGTAATATATTTTAGTGAACATATTTATAAATTCATCCTCAAACAAATATGATTCAAGCAAGTTAAACAATTTCAAAATTGCGGGAGTTTTACAATTATTTTTAACTCTGAATATTTCGAAAACCATATCACAAGAAAGTCACAAGAAAAGAAAAGTCTTCTTTTTAAATATCATCAATGATATTTTAAATGTGTTACCTTTAAGTTCAAACATAGGGAATATGTCCAAAAATAAAGATAAAATAAACACATAATTTCTTGTAAACACCAAAACTAATTGTTGATTAGGCTAAAACTAAATATTGCTAAAGTGCTGTAGAGTAATACTGTGTTTAGGATCAGTTACACCTGTTCACTGGTCCAAAATTATTGCCCCCCCCCCCCCCCCCAATCATCGCTCTCTATTTCTGAAAGTACTTCGTCATAAAACTTTGGTGAACAATTGACGATAAGGATGTGACAGAATTCGTGAACTGAACCTCTTTCTATGTGGTGTTCATATTATGTGTGAAAACCTCTTTTCACTGCCCCCCCCCCCCCCCACCAATAACGTAAAATTTATTCCGGCCATGGTTATTGTTATTGGTTAAATGGTTTGTTTGTTATTTTGAGTGGCCTATATAAATTATTTAGTAGTTCGTTTTTATTAATATCACGTGTGTAAAACTTTCGGAAATGCATGCAGTACTTGGTGTACGACACAAACTCGCACTTCCACGTTTTATTAAAGACGAGAGCGTTAAAATTATGAGGAGAGGCAATAGCTCAATAATTAGTAAAGCGGCAATATATTTTTCTAAATTAAACTCACTGTACTTCACCGATCGGCAGTTACAATAAGAAAACACCGGTAGAAATACACAATTAAACCATTTTATTACAAGGCATAGTTTCAAATTACTTATAATTAAACTAATTATATCTTAAAGTGTCTAACAACGCCTAATGCAGTCGACTGACCTAATGACAACAACTATAATGCCATAAACTGTCGTTTTTCCATCAGTTTTCCTTCCAAGACTTGGGTCGTAGGTTAATTGGCGGTGCTGTTTTTGGAATATAACGCTTCCAGTTTATGGCAACCCGTCGTCGCACTTTCATTTTGAAATGATATACAGTATTTTAAATTCTATTACGTGTAATAACGCTTCTAGTGATGATAATTAGCCGTTCTTACGAGATTACCACCTGCGGATCCTCGCTCTACGCAAGTCCGCGATGAAACGAGCTATATTTGGTAACGTTTTACGACTTCATACTCATTACTGTGGACAAATTATTGAGCTTGTTAATAGCCTAAAAAGTGGACATTTTTTCAAAGTCGGTCGGTGTTCATGAAGTAGTTAACGATTTATGTGCGTATTAGAAAATAGACTAATACGATGAACCGGGTAATGATATATCGTCGAGCGAGACAGAAGGGCCGTTTCCCTTATAAGACGTAAAGGTCGAGTGTTAAAACCTGTATGGACGTAAAACTAAAGGAGTTATATTGCGTTGTTTTCAAACTCTATTAAAAGTAATTGTTAGACAACAGTGACTTACCTGGTATAATTCTTTGGACCAGGGCCCAGAATCAAGAAACATCTACATCAAGTAGATCAGGAACAGTTAACCGAAAATCCCATACGTATTGTGAACTAAGTACTTACTAGTATTTCTTAATCGTCTTATTGCATCAGCGGCTAGGTACAATAACGATTGAAACACAAAATTTGATAAAACATGACAATAAGATTTGCTGTTTGTTAAAGTTTCGATTTTTTTAACGATGTTAAATCAAACCTTGAAAATCACAACATAACCTCCAATACATAACGACAAGGTGATCAAAAACCTAAATTGACCATATAATTGACTTATTCCTTCTATAATAATGAACTAGATTTATAATTTTTTTTAAATTATCTGCATATAGTATATTTATATATAGGCCTAAATAGAACTGGTAAGTAAAATTACGTCATCATTAATGTGCACTTATTGGCTCTGTAATATATATGAATCTAAATAGTCTCAAAGTTTGAAGGAAATTTACAGAAACAAATATGTCCTATATAAATAGTACACAAATTTAATTTGTGAAATTAAAATATTTGTCAATTTAAAATACATAGTTCAACTGAAGGAAGGTTTCCAGTGTTGATTCAATAATAAAATGTTTAACACCTTTAAACTTGCATTTAGGCTATTTCGCAAATATTTTCAATACAATATTAGTTTATTTAATTATTTTTTAATTAAAATTTGCACACAATTTTAAATGAGTTTTTTATTTAGGAGTAGGACTGGTTCTTCTTAATCTTGTTTAAAAAATCCTGTTAGCATCTTACGATACACCTTAAAATCCTATGCTTTATTACAATTTCAAATTGGGTTTAATAATAAATTGAGGGAGATGTGAGGTCTACCCAAGTAAAATAAAAACATGTAAAAGTTAAAATAAACATTAACAAACAATAAATACCACTAATTGTAGTTTTCTGTATTTACTTGTAGATTAATGCTTTACCTTTGAGTAATTTTAAAGCTAGCGGGGAAAATATCTTTGTATTTATTTTCCCGAAACGAAACAAGATTATTTATTAGATTGAAACGAATTTTGTTAGAAATATCTCATTTACAAAAACTGTTAATCGTTGAAATAGGCTTATATGTTTAAACTCACAAACTTTGAAATTTGTTTGAAACTCGTTAATATTTGTTTGCTTATAGAATAATTCGAGCACACAGCTGAACCGCGTTGCGAGTTTGCACTTCCACCTTGCGGCCTTGGGTTATGGACTGCCTTGCTTCGCTCGCAGCATACAAACTCGATCGTCGCGTCGTCCTCAGATCAGAAGATGAACCACGGTAAAATCCCTTATGTGGATTTAAACCGTGTTCTTTTCTGGTATTTTACGTTTTGATCAATTTTGGGAGAACCAAGTGGGCTGTAAGGTCTTGTAAAAGAACAAAATATGCAAAATAATATCTTAAATTTATTTTTTTAGATAAAACCACAAAACAAATAATTTGTGTACGAAAAATCTAAAAAATTAGTTACTTTCGGTTAAAAAACGTACTTCTGGTTGTTGGATTTTTTGGCTAACGAATCGTCCAAGCGACCAAGACAACCCAAGTGTACCAAATTTGGACCGATTCGGACTCAAAATGCGGCCGTTAGAGTGCGCACACATATATAAAACTACACCATAAAGCGTTTGCTGGGGACCATGATCAGTGCTCATTTAGTACTCCCGACCTTAGGTCTTACAATAAGGTTCACTGCAATAGCTCATATATCCTTCGAAATTTCACTAATAAGAGAGATTGGCTGTACAGATTTTTATTTCGACATAAATGTATTTGACTAATAAAATTTATTGTTTAATTCTCAAATGTCAAAATAAGATGACAAATCTGGGTATAATAACTTATGTTATTTTCATTTCAGTAAGGTACACACTGACACCAATATTAGTCAAAGAACTAAGTGAATTGGTGGAATAAGTGCTAAATCCTCTAGTCTTCGTTTTCATCCACGGAAATATTCCGTCTTTTGAATGTCACAACCTCAAATTATTATAACTAAGCTATTAATAATAACTAAGAATGAGCTATTTCGAGTGAGTTATTATAACTAAGAATGTATTCATATTTACATAAATAGAACCTACATTAAAAAAAAATAATAATTCGATATTTTTATAAATTATTTGACTAAAACAACCTAAAAAGTAGTCGCAATTGTTTACGCATGCGCACTGGTTTGCTTGTGACTTCTTGGTTAAGCGATATTAATATGTAAGCTTTCTTGCGTACAATCTCTTACTACGAATGTATATTCATAGAAATGCAGGTACTAGAAATCAAAACTTAATTTTTAACAAAACTGCTACTAATGACAAAATTTCAATTTAGAAATTGTATGTATAGTTTCCAGAGTAGTCGCAGGCGTAGTTACGTCCTGCTTAATCCATGGTGGACAAGTTTCGATACTGCATTAAAGCTAGGATTCACATATTAGATAGAACCTGTATTTGGTATCCGGTAAGTAAGGCTTCCTGACCTATATCAACCCCCTTTAAGCTTAGTTAATGCTATTAAAGACTATACAAACACATTTCATTGGTTTATAGTTACACAAACATTACCAAATCTGTGACACCCTAGTCCTATGTAATGCTTCACCAGAAAAGACCAACTACATAAATGTTTTAATCGGGAAAAGATATTTGAGCAGAAGTTAAATTGATATTACAACAACTTTTACTGAAAACCTCATTAGGTCTGTCTCACGATTCACATTGACAACTGACGGGATAGAGTTATTATTACAAGATTTTGTTTTATGGGAGATATTTAATATTCTGGTCCTTATTTTACGAAAAAAACGGCTCTAACGATTTTGATAAAATTTGGCTTATTTGTAGCCTTTAAAATACCCTACCATATGCAAAAAACTGCATCTTTCTAAAAATTTAGCTAATAATAATAATAATAACAGATTTTTTGGGGTTTTGGCCATAAAGAGGGTTGTTTTTCAAAATTTTACAAAACATTTTTTGTGCATCTATACAGCCCTAATTGACGTGTTTGGTGCAAATTTGTTCGAAATTGATCGAATAGTTTTCTCTCTATATAATAATAATAATATTTATTAGTTAATCTCCTACCCCACCTACAATTATGAAGTCATAGTGAATCTGTTTAATAATTTAAATATGTTTTTGAGAAAGTATGTACCAGTTCCTGGTACCGTTTATTTAAGATACACCCGAAAATGTTGTACAAGTCCATTCCTTCCCCCTACATTTTCAAAAGTAGGTAAATCAGATAATTTTTTTAAAAGTGTTGTTAGGAGTACTCGATTATTTTGTAAAAAGACTATAGTGCTTTTGAATTTTTAGGAAATGATGACACATTTCTCTCAAAACTCTTGCCCCTCCATTTACAAAAACATAGCAGTTAAAATTTTGAAATAGTTGGTTTAAGACGTACTCATATACTTTAAAGCCAAAATAAAACGGAACCGCAGTATATTTCCGTTCATGCAAAGTATAGCAATACTCTGTTATTCACTACCAATGTCACTCAATTTATGAAAATAAATTATATTATGATGTGTTGATGCGTAGTTATTGATATGATTTTAGTAACATTTTTATTTCCAAGAAATTAAAAATATTTATATTCATATCTTATTTCAGATGAGGCATAACTGATAAGTTATTGATTTAAAATAACGTTAAATTCATTTTGAATGAAGTTAAATACCGATCAACAAAACACAAATTATAACAAAAAATTTAAGTTTATCACACTGCCCTTATGTACATTTTGGCAGTCATCCTCAAGGGGTTACTACATTACTAAATAGTGTAATAAACATAGCTTTTCCATTAAATTGTTTTGGTTATTGTTTCTACTTTTATGGTTCAGTGCATATTTGTCGCCACGTAGCTGTACAAAATTTTGTGAAAATAAATAACAAACATTTTTTACTCTGCAAATATTGTTGTTAAAGTTAAATAACACTAATGTAATACATAAGCATTTATCTGTGTGGTTTTTGAGTTTAGATAAGCACTATATAACATTTGTAATTTACGATTTGGAAAAAGCAAGAACGAAGTTTTGAAAATTAGGTTATTTATTAGTTCTAATTAAATTCACATCTAACTACCACACGATAAATGTAACTTAAAGCAAGAAATAGTATACGTAATTTATAAATGGTTTACGTGTTTTTCTAGCATAGATAAATTATGTAGGGCTACAGAGGTCTAACTGGAATAAGAAATTATTTCGCGTAATTTCGAGTCAATGAAAATCAACTCCTTGTCAAATTGACCGACTATTCCAAATAAAATACACGACTCACTTCCTCATTTTTTCTTATAATTAAGGGGGCTGATATAGCTTAAAATCTAAAAATATATATTTTGTGGTTTTTGCGGTAGACTTTTCTGTAATTTACTGCAAGTTTTATTAAAATATAAACAATTTTAAAAGTTATGAGGACTAAAACAAAACATTGTATTTTTATTATTTGCCTAATCATTAACAAAATAAATATGTTATTGAAATAACAAAGTTTTTCTAGGGCTATATATAAGGTTAAGACTAGAAAATGAAAATCTAATAGTTGATAAAGGAGTTACTTATGCTGCTGGGGAGTTTTAGAGGTAGGCCTATAAACAGTGCCATTGTTCAAATAGTATGAAAATAAAACTTTAACATCGATTTCCCGACAAGTAAGTTTTTGTTAACGTTTTACAAAATATCTTTAAAACTATTAAGGCTAGAGTTTTCTAATTTTCAGAGATTGTTTAAAGTACAATAATTTATGGCGTGAACTACAATAAAAAATTAGAGTAACATATTTTTTGAAAAATTAAAATTTGTATGCATCAAAATTAACTTTTTTTAGAACAAAATTCAAAAATCATTAAAATTTAGTTCACGCCATAGTCGCAATAGTTTGGAAGAGGTAGAGATTTAATTTGTTGAAATATTGCAAACATATCAAGAGTAATTATGTGAAAACCAATATCGTAAAAATAAAAAGCTATGTTTTACGAAAAATTATTTTTGTAAAATGCAAATTATTTACATTTACTAATTTTTACCGTAACTTAAGACAAGTATATTATATTATAAGCAATGGAAATTTCATTTACATATTTTAAAAAAAATCACTTGAATTTTTGAATTAATTGTAGCAAAATGGACTGCGCAAGCTAAACCCGCCCCCTTTAACTTAACACCAGATCACAGTTATAGTTAATATAGCGGGGTCTACATGCTAGCATGGCAGTGCGATCTCGATATGTAATCTTTTTTCTGTGGTTTCTAGCTACTTAAATGGTCTTAAAAACCTGAAACCAAATTGTAGTACTACCAACAGCAACTTAACTATATCATAGACATTCGACTTTCTGTCATATTTGCGTTTATCAATTACTTGTAATAGCCCTTAGAAATTTATACATTCATTATTTTTAGGATCTCAATTTACAGACTTATATTTATTCACTTTATTAAAAATTTTCATTTTAAAAAATGTACAAAGAAATATTTTGCTTCTTTAATACAGTCAAAAGTTTCTACAAGGAAATAATACCTTATATTTTTAAATTATTTATGTCAAGCGAAGGTTTGTGCATGATTATATGTTGATAACTAGAAAATCCCCCCCTCCCGAGACAAATCTGAAATATATCACTCCTCGAATCTTTCATTGTATCGAGCGGGTTAATAATTCGTGCTCAGCAAATAAATTAAAGTAAACAAGTACGTATAATTAAGCCGGGAGCAGTGAACCATCGTTCTCGTGGCCCTCTGTCATTGCGATTTTATCACCGGAAGTCCCCCTTCCATTACCCCAAAACGTACTTTACCAACGGTTTTACACAAAAATAACAGAAGTTATTGTTAATGTATACGGAAAGTACATTAAGCGCGTTGACAGGATTGTAAATGAATTGTGGGTTTTAATTGGTAATGTTAAAATTGAGAAATCGGTTTCGTTAAAAAGGTATATGTTATACAGACAAGATTGTAATTTTCTTGTTTTTGTAATTGGGCTCGTTTATCATTGAAAATAGTTTCCTTTTGGCGGGTAAACATGTTTGAAATTAGTGACAAGTTATAGTAATATTTATGATTTAGTATGTAGTTTTTTACGTTGATAACAACCTTTTGTTAAATAAGAATGTATTAAAATGTATTGTAAAACCACGATTGTTTTGTAATTTATGTGTTTTAATTGCTTAATTACTGTTAACACAAATAAAAATACGTAGAATTAAATTGAAAATAAGAATGGGGTGCCCAATGTGCAACAAAAAATCAAAAACATCAATAAAACAATACTGATTGTCAGGAGAGTTGCGGATATGACTTGCTCGTAAAGGGTTCCGTACTGACAGCAGTTTCGAATGCTTAACCACAGATAAAATATATTAGCCTACGTGGCTTAACCAAAATTATATTAATAACAACAACCCTTTATGCAGAGTTTTCCAAGCTAACCACCTAACTCGTACAATAACCATGGTGAAAATACAATATACATTGGTGTTATAGGGAGAAGGAAAAGGCTTTTACGGCTGCCAAAACCGTTTTACTCCATCCATGATAAAGTTTGTAAGTATAGCTTTCCTGTAAAGTATAAAAGTACTTTAGCTGAATTACTTTCGAAAATAGTGGAAAAGTGAAGGTATCTTGGAACTACATTTTTGGGAAAGTAGTTCCAATACTCAATACAAGCATCATAAAATATGTATTTTGTTTGGTACAGTACGAAATTGTACACTGACATTTTTAGTAAACCTTTATTGAGTTTTAATAATTAGAATATAAGCGGGTTAGTTTCCGTTCTAACTGGGTGAAATTTCACCTTGATACCCTTTACCAGTTCCTGATTTCCTGTGTCAGGCAAATTAGTGATATTTTGTGTTCAGTTTACCTTTTAGGGTAAGAAAGCTCAAACAGTACAACACTAATTTCACTTTTAATGACTGAACTGAAATTGTATATCACATTAACAAATTAGCAAATAATGTTCCTATTGTCCTGAAGTTTGGGTTTGACTACAGTAGGTCGAAAATAGCAAGCCTACTTATAGTTAAATTTAAATGCCAAAGAAAATACTCATTTCTGAATAACACTTCATAGCAATTCCTATTTAATCTAGGACGAATCTGGAAAGAACGATGAGAAACCCGCAGGGATAAGCGATACGAAGGCTTGCCATTTGTATGGGTTCTACTATCCACACGTTGCCTAGCTAATCAATTTGTAGACAACCGTGTAATCCGGGTTTAGATCATCACAGTTGGCTAAAACTTACAACACCGTAATGCGGATAACAATAATCTTTCAATAAAACCAACAGACGGACAAAACGTCGATGAATTGTTTTCGTCAGAACGGCTTCCCGGATAGACTAGGGATTTCATGGATTACACGAATCAACGTTAGCTTGTTCATTTCTCAACCGAAAGGAATTGAACGTTTTATTTTATAGGAAGAAGGATTTGTACGCAGTGTTTGGAGATTTGTATTTATAAATTGTACAAGTTTTGAAAACACATATTTTCAGCAGATAATTAACATACGGTATTTGAAATAACTAACAGCAGATGTACCTGTCAACTAATACTTGAGTTAACCTCGAAATTAAATTCATAATGACTGACACCTTAATTAAACAAGCAATATATCTATAAAATAAATTATATAACTAAAACAAACTGGCTACTCTGAGTGTCTAACTAGTACTTTACATAACAAAATACTTACATTTTACAGTTTGCTAAAACGTACGTTTAATTTAAACACAGTTAATGTACAATAATGTCTAGTTATTCTCCATTTTAAGAATTGCTGTCTTCAAAGTATTAGGAAGAACGGTTCGCTTCAGTAGGAATTATTAGGGCTATTGCCACTATTAACTGATATTATTTAATAAAGAGGATTTGTTTGTACATTTGTTTAATGTAACAACTAAAAACTTAACTCAACAACTACTAATCCTATTGATGAAACTCTTACTGACGTCAAGCAAAATATCCTGGGATACATAGGATATGTTTCAACATACATGGTCTAAGAAATTGTAAAAAATGTTAAAAATAGACCCTAAATATATGTAGTTATGTTTGATTGTCTTTTGCTAACTAAACCAAAATAAATGTTAGCAATGAAAAAAGTGCGATACATCGTTTAAATAGAAATTACGTAACCGTTAACAATGGTTTTTTTACAATAGACCATTTGAACTTCAGTTCATAAATCAAATGAGCCGAAGGCATATGGCAAATGAGTCACACGATTGTTGACACTCGTGAATCGAGTCATTTGTTTTTAGTAAGTGCTAAGCCGAGTGGTCAGTTGGCCAGCTGCAGTAGTCAGTTGGTCAGCTGCAGAAATCAGAAGGCATAGCCAATAGAAGGGATTACAATAAAATTAAGTTTAAGTCAGAAATACCAAATTCGTATATCGTGTAGTGTTCCTAATATTGTTCAAGTAATTTCAGAAATTTTTCTAATTCAGAGTTGGTAAAAGGTTTCTTCCTTTACTAAACTTAATCAATTTTCATTAGGGAATGATGAAAAAGGTTGACTTTCCAGTATAAATACAAATGTTAAAATAGCAATAACTTATAGCACACAAATGTAGTAGGAACCCCAAGGTGCTCGAGTTGAACATGTTGAAAAAGTTAATGTGAATTCTCGCCTTTAAACGTACATAATAACACGACTGACAGTTGGCACGGTTTTAAATATTTGGCAGTATTTCGGTAACCCTGGTCACAATACAGCATCCTCTAGTTCTCTAATCACCTGGTTACGCTAGGGCCATGGTCCAACGACATGTGTTCTGGCTGTTACTCTCAGGATGTCCTTGTTGTTGTCTTCTTATTAATTACCAGACTAACTATAGGCCTACTTAATGATACCCAAATTACTCCTTATTTAGGTGCGTAATTGCCTATCACAAACTAGACAGTTGTAGCTTATTCTTCGTTCAACAAAATATAAAACTCATTCATAAGTCTTTGTTTATTATTTGACACAATAGGTTCTGTTTGCTATAATGCGTCAAACCAATTATTTTAATATTTTTCAAATAGTTAAGGAGTTTGTCCTTACTTTTAGTAGTAGGCATATCTCAAATATACATTGAATTAAATATTGTAACTGTTCACCTAAACATTTACCATTAAACTATTTGGGAGAACCATAACTCACCAAACTCCCTTTCAGTGACAGTAGACTGAGACATTCATAATTTTTTTTTTAGTTAAAATACATCCCCATAGGTTATAATAACTATAATCTTTAATACAATTGTTTAAAATTTACCTCCTTGAATTTTGTTTTTGTGGGAAATTATTATCCCAGTGAACCATAAGCTGTCTAACTCTTTTTTTAATTTTAGTGTGTTTTGGGATACATACATAAATATTTAAAATTATGGTAGAAATGTTTAAAATTAGTCATAGTTTTGAAAACCTACTCAAAAATGGATCTTTATAACAGTAAATATATTTCAATTTCACCAATCACATTTACAATTAAGAACCTTGGATTGCAGAGTGATCGTGGGATACTATCTTCCCACAAATTTACTTGCAGCTATTAACCTGGTTGAATATGGAAACCAGCTGTTCAACAGTATAAACCATCTGTAGTTTGAAGATTTAGGATCAGGATCATATTTGAGAAATTATTATCCCAGTGCTCTTAAAGGGTGTAAAATGTATTTATGTACAAAAAACCATGGTGGAAAAGTAATATCCCAATAAATTATAAGGGGTTTAAACAAGATCATATTTTCTCGGACATTAAATCGATGTTTTTTTAGAAATATTAATATTCTTTGTAATGTTGAGCAACTTAAAAGTAGCCACATTTTTCAATTCTTCTTGTCAGGGGTGGAAGGATTGGATGTAACACAAAAATGTCAAATGGTACTTGTAGTAGTATGATACTTTCCTTTAAAGAACTGGGAGAGACAAACATTTCGATGAGAAGAAAATTATGTTTATACCACATAACGCAGTTGGGGCTATGTATCTGATAGGCTAATATTAAAATAGTGTATAAGAAATCACATTCTTCCTGAAATTAAATTGTATTATAAGTTATTCTAATTCATTTTCAGGAACCATCTCAGGTAAAATTATAATCCTATTTAGTCTTACTTTACGTTTTTGGTCTCTCAGGGTACGTCAAAGGGTAGTTAAAACTTCTTAAATTGAACATATTTATGGTCATGTGATACCTACTCTATTAAACAGTCATGTAGGCTATTTCTCAGTGGCATTTCCATTAAAGGCTTATTTCATAGTGAAATATTCGTATTTTTTAAAGTTATGTTTTGTTGGAGTAAGCCTTCATTATGCTAGTAGTCCATTTAAAACGCGGAGTATGACCTCAGGAAATGCCCCCCGGACCACACCACTTGTACTTTATGTTTTTTGGGTCGGTGATTATGAAAATCGGTGTCCCGCGGCTCTAAAATCCCGTCGTCACTCCTAAAAAAAAACCACCCTTTTTATTGGGGTTTTCACAACAACTTTTATGACACCTCCAAATAATGGTACTTATGGAATGCACAAATTATGATTAAAATTTATAAATTTAGTAGCCCCATAGAAACCGACCAAGAAATGCACCAGAAGGGTTCGCCGTAGGGGTGAAACCACCCCTAATTTGACGAAAAATTATGAAATGACGGAAAATAAAATGTTTTCTCTACTTTTCGGTGTGCGGTGAAATTAACGGGGTCGTGAGATTATCTGAAGTAGTTTTCAAACCCCTGAGGAGTGCAAACAACCTCCAAATTGCGTTCAAGTTCAGGGAAAACAGATAAAATGAGCTGAAATGAAAGCCTATTTTCTTTCTCGTTATTTCTGATGAACGTGTTTGGAGAGCAATATTAGAACATTTTTTCACCCCTAAATCTATAAGAAATCGAAAAGTTCCGGAAAAAATTTGTCTTTTCACTTTTTGGTGGTTGTCAAAAATTTATTCGCATAGTTTCAACACCATCGGGAGGTGAGAATCACCCCTAAATTGCCATCAAATACAGGAAAAACCGAGGAAATGACTGCGAATGCATACTATTTGTAATTTGGAATACTTTTCTTGTATTCTTTTTTAGCTTTGAGAAATAACGTTTTCACCCTCAGGGATGGATCAGTCCTAAATGTATGCGAAATTGAAAAACGAGGTTAGAAATAAACACTCCATATCGTTTAAAACATTTTAAAACGTATATGATAAAATAGGTTTTCATTTCAGCTAATGTTATCTATTTTCCCTGAACTTGAAAGCAATTTGGGGGTAGTTTGCAATCCAAAAGGATTTAAAACTACTTTAGATAATCTCACGACCCCGTTCATTTCACCTCCCACCAGAAAGTAGAGGAAACATTTTATTTCCCGTCATTTCCTAATTTTTCGTCAAATTTGGGGTAGTTTCACCCCTTACGGCAAACCCTTGTGGTAAATTTCTTGGTCTGTTTCTATGAGGCTTCTAAATTTATAAATTTTAATCATAATTTTTGCATTCCATAGCATTATTTGGAGGTGTCATAAACGTTGTAGTGAAAAAAACCATAAAAATTTTGTTTTTTTAATTTTTAGGGGTGACGCCGGGATTTTAGAGCCGTGGGACTCCGATTTTTGGAATCAGTGACCCGAAAAAACATAAGGTACAAGTGGTCTGGTCAGGGGAGCATTTCTTGAGGTCATACCCTGCGTTTTAAATGGACTATAGTTCTTTTAATCTTTATTATAACTCTTGTTGCATCATAAACTTTGAATGCATGGGTCTTCCGCTTAATCAAAAAGAAATTAGAAAACAAGTATGGGAATATCAAAGGCCCCTTCCCTGAGTAGGCCTGATACTTTTCTTTCATTAAAGTCATCATTAGCGCCCAAAATTTCCTAAAATTTACTGTTATGATCACTATCAATGCACAACTAGAGTCTGTTCTACTAACATTTATTTTCAATTTAAAATAATAGACCTAATGTAATGCATTTTACACACCAGACTTCAATAATTCGAGTCAATAATTCGAGACATTAAAAGCAACAAACTTTTCATTTTGCTGAAACTTCAATTTAACCTAATTTTTGAAATTTTAACCTGAAATACATAGTTTACCCAACAAATTGCATTCATTATAAACCGGTTTGAAATCGGTGTTGCTAACAACCATGCATTGTTTGGTGATCGAATTACAACTAAATGAAGTAATTGGTTTCATTGCAATAACATTACATTGTGGGTTGCAAATCAAATTGTAATTATGTGCAATTACCAAGTTAATTAATTGCTGAATATTGATTGAGAATGTAACAAGAACTTAGTTGAGCGTTTTAATTACCATTCTTCTCACAGCTTTAATTAGTTTAATTATATAATTTCCTATTTACAGGTTTGTATTCATTGATTTTTCTTTTGTATATTTACAGTAATTGCACAGGTATTTTTTGGTCGAATAGTTTTCGCTAAAACCTGTGGCTGTTAATACAGATGTTTAAAATAGAAAACAGTTTTATTTATGCTAACAACATTCATAAATAATAACTACTATAGCTGTCGTACATGGTTTTAGCAGCGTTAAAAATAAGCAATCCTCCTCAAAACGTTCCAGATAATAATTAATTTGTGAAATTAAACGTAATTGCACTAAAAAACTTCCGTTTACATACGTTGTGCTCATTAATAAATCGATATTTCTATTGAGCTTTTTCTAATATCAATTTTAGTACTTGTACAACGTTGAGCCACAAATATTACTTGTTTCCTTTATAGGTAAAATGTATGCAGTATTTTAAAAGTTAATTTATTTATATATTTTTCAATTCTAAAACTGAAATGCTGATGAACTCATCATTAATTGTTTCATATGAATTAAATAAGTAGTTGAGTAGCCACAAAAAACAAATATCAAAGCATAACATATATAAAAGTAAAAAACCATACCATAAGTAGTAGTACTATTTATGAGTTAAATAGTAATTAATAAACACACAAACTGTTTTTCTTACCGTTGTAAAATGAGTTACGTGAGCCAACGCCGGGGGCTCAATGATATTTTATATTTAATGTTTAAAGATAATCAAATTAAACTAACAAACAAAAAATATAATAAATGTGAGTGGATATAGGCCCTAATAAATATTGGTTTTTGTGGTTTTGAAATGAAAAGCACCGTCGGGCTATATAACCGTTTTATACGTAGAATAAAAAAAATAACGAGTAGTTGGGGTTTATTGTAAAATAAAATGCAGGTTGTTTTTCTTGGGTATTGCGTTTCAATTTTGGAACTAAATGGTTCGAAGCTTGGAACAAATTGCTTTTTATAGCACGGATAAAGCCTGGCACTACAGTTAGTTTACCGATATTTTCGGGAAAAGTTCATCTGTAGCTAATAGTATATAATTCATTCATAATTGTACAAAATAACGATACTAATTTAAAATAGGATGATCAGTCAAAGAAATGTATAAGTTTGTTTTAAAGGTTACGAAAAGATAAAGCAAAAGTTGTAAATTTTAAAAAAATTAACCAAAATGGCCGCTAAAAGCGTGTTAAAAGACAATTAAAAATAAATTGATCTCTTACAAGTTTTGAAACTTACTCAAAGCACTTTAAAACGTAACTCAGAGATGCAATTACAAGAGAGAAGGTAACCGTAAAGAAAACTCATTATGAAAAAAGATAAAATGGATGTAGAAAAATAATGTATACTATAAATAACCCATTATTTTAATTTACATCGATATAATATTTTTTTGAGAAATTGCACGCACTTGATAGTATGACTTTGTGGACGCCACCACATTCAACATCTAATTGAGTCAAGAGTTTGCTATAATCCTGTACCAAATAGTTACACAGTAGTATTTCTTTGTTGGTAGCTCGCTCACAGTAAATAATGAGTTAGGCCTGAGTAGGGTGTGAGAGGAACATATCTTCCTCGCTCTCAGCTGATGAATGAAGGTGATTACTACTGCAAATAAATAAGCCTAACTCGACCAATAAGTGTAGGACTTGGAAGCTGTAACTCAATGTAAGATGTGCTAAAGAGATTGCTAAGTCTCGTTTTACATAAGGGAAATCAATTAGGGAGAAAAGTAAGGACAAGTCCGAGGCAATTACATTATCCGCGGGAATCTAAGGCACCTGGTACGGGGGCGGGGCGGGGATCCGCGATCTACATACATAGTTATTTTTAAATAGGTTTGAATGAGTATTTTTTGGTTTAAATTGTGGAAAATTCGTACAAAAATTGATGAGTATATTTTTTTAAACTTTTTGTACAAGACAAAAACATACTCAAGGTTTGCTGAATCTCCAATATATTGAATTTACTGAAAATTATAATGACAAAATAAATTTATTTGTTTATTTTGTAGACTGATTATTTACTGCTCATCAAAACACTGAAATGTTATTTAAAAATATAAGAGCAACAGTGAGAGCTCAATCAGTAGGCCAGTCCCCTATATTTTATTAATCTTATGCGTCAAAATCGAGAACGATATTAAAAACAAAATAGATTTCACTTGAAGAACAAACAAAACTGATCTATTATCATAAGTTGTATCAAATTATTTATAAATAAAAAAGACGGAAAATTGTATTTTACATTCTAAAGTGTTTATTTATTTTTAAATAAAATCTATAAAACATGAAATAAAATTATTTAATCCACAAAAATAAAGTGTTTATTGCTTTTAGTAGATTACTAGCTTTTCTGGCGGTCTGATTAGTATTAACTTCTTAAAAACATTTCTTGGTTATATTCTTTTGGAGTTTAAAAATGTATTACATTTTACTCAACAAAAAATATTCTTCTAAATCTTAATTAAAAAGTCTTGGATGTTTGATAGCG
>JAGFPH010000185.1:332856-343015 GCA_018207615.1 Philaenus spumarius | reverse complement strand
ATGTTTAAATTATTTACACTTTTTTATATTTAATTAATGTATTATTACTTTATAAATATTGCTTTAATAATTTTGGAGTGTACGCTTTCGCAACTCATCACAGTTGTACATTATATAATAACATTAATAACACATTATATTTTTCAACAACTCAATAATTTACTTATAACTTATAATGTTTTTCAGAGTTGATATTCAGTCTTCAAATATTATAAATATACATTCACGAATGGTAGGTAGATTAAGCAATTATTTAAGCAGAAGAATTTTAATTGGTATGATGGAGGCTACTAAAAAGTAAATGTAAAGTAATTTCACAGACTCAGAAATAAGTCTATATATGTCTGTAAAAACTAAAGTAAGAGTAGGTCCATGAAATTAGTAATAATGGTAGACGGTATTGTAGGCTACATATAAACATAAAAGATAAAATATGTTCTTTATAAAAGAAAACTGGAAACTGAAAAGTTAAATATAATTTTAACGATTTTGAGTAAAAAACAAACAAGCCTTCTTGAAGAACTAACTACTCCAATACATATCAAGTAGACAACTTTCTTTTGCTTTGTCTAACCGTACAGACTTAGCTACATAATATCAGTTGCAACTAGGACACGTGGAGAATTTTGATGTCTGGTAATTTGCAGATTTTAGCTCAACACAATTTTGCATGTCAGCCTCTCTGAATATGTGATTCTTTCTTTGTTTATCAAATTAATATCCATCTAAGCAATAACCATGAAGTTATTATGCATTGTGATGGTGATCGGTGAAAATTACTGTATACTGTATGGATGAAAGACATTTTTTACATAACGTTTTCACAAACTTCTTCCTGTAAAGAATATATGTACCTATTATTTATAAAATCTTAACTTTACTTTCTTTCATCGAGAGGGTGGGTATTTAAACATTTTCGAAAATAGCTTGATAATTACAAATCACAAAATTAAAAAATAGTTTTGATGCCTTCAAATAAAGCTCTTTCAATCGATATTCCACTCTGCAATATCGTAAACGATAATTTTTGGTGTGCCAAAACGTATAGTAAAATATTTTTTGAGTTTTGACTATAGAAATATATTTTATAACTATATTAAAAATTCCAGTTTGGGACTGTTTCTGAGAAATTTTCCTGTACAAATTTAAACAGTGGATATAAAACCATCTAAGAACCACTAATTGATTTGCTAATCTTTATGGGCCCTTTATGGGCCCTTTATGATCTCTGACTAGATTAAAAGGGGGGGGGGGGGGGGTCTTTGGAAATATTTTAAAATGCAATTTAATTCTAAACAGATACATCCACAAATTGACTCAGTTTCTCAACATCCTGCAAGATACTGACATTTGCATCTACACAAATAAAAACTCTGTTTTTTGACAACGTACAATACAACATCGATATAAAGACAAGCACATTATTTTGCCTAACTTTGAGAAATGACAATTTGTCTGACCTTGGAAGTAGCTTTTGGTTCGAAGGTAACTGACTGATAGTCGGAGGATGGAGAGCCTGTCCAACTTGGAGAGGATATTTTGTTCGAAAGGAAGTAGGTTAGCTAATGTGTCCAACTCGGCGTTGAGGCGCTCTCTGTGTCTCTTGCTTGGGTTGCTTTTTGTCACTCCGTCTTTTGGTGGAGGTTTTAAACTGTAACAAAAGTAAGAAACAGTAAGTTTACTGTAGTCGTGTAATTTTATCAGTCATGCAAGTACAAAATATAAAACTAAATTTAACCTCTTTTAATTGAATGTATCAATCATCATATACAATCATTTCAATTAGACCTTGTGTCTCAAATTGTAGTTCTAGTATTACAAACTTTTTTCCTCAGCTATGTGTTTTAAATTTAAAAAATAATTATTTAAAAGACAAAATGTAACTATTTCAGTATTTTCCCCTTAAAATTGAAGCCTTGCACTTTAGTTGGTATATACTGCATATACTTCGTAAGTTTTGCACACAATAGTATGGTTGTTTCGCGTAATTTTGTTTACCAGTTCAAATACTATGTTTAAACTCAAGTCAAATTATGTAGGCTTCATTAGTAAATCTGAGCCAAACGCAAAGAGATTACGCACTGCGTGACATTCGCTCCAAAATATATTTGACACTGTCAAATTGTTTGAACTATAATAACGTCTTACTTAAAACTGGCATTCTTTCAAATAAACAATCTGTCGAATCAAGCAGAGTCTCAGAATATCTGGGATGGTTTATTTTATTTCGTACTGCATGTTTTTTAGTGCCTAAGCAATTATGGCAAAGCGGTAAGATAATATTGGTTGGCGGAGGATTGATGGGGTGTTAGAAGTGGGAAAGGTTAATCGACATTTAACCCAAGGATAGGCAGTTAACAGACTAATGAACAAGCCGCAAAAATAAGGTGCATCATGGCCTGTCAGGTAACTGCTCGTAAAATCAAGCGTGCTGACCCCGACAGTCTGCAGAGGAAAGTGAAATATCGATAACGTAAGGGAGTATTGATCTTATATTAGATTTGGGATTGTTTGAATACTGTATTGCTTTAATTCTTGCTTTCATGTAAATATTCTGGAATCAGCCATCGTAATGGTTTTTATTCCACTCATTACATAAAAAATAAGTAAATAATTAATAGTATCACTAATTATGAATAAATTTAATCTGTTTATTTAGTTAAACAAAATAAGAGAATCTCAATTTTCGTTTGGACATTCTACAAAATTTCAGGAAACCCCTTTACTTAATTTCAAAAGAATTCTGCAGCCTTAAGGAGTGTAGGTTTAATTCGGTGTCTTGGGTTTTTATAATGTCTTCTTCTAGCGACGTAATTATCTAAAACTTTTCAATTTTATTGTTTTAAATATCCGAAACGAAAATGGAATCGTTGGTGAAGTAGGTGCTCTTGGTTTATTTTCTTTCAAACGTAACGGTTTGAAGGAATTATGGTACTTTATTTAGGTCTATTTCATTTCAGATGTTTAGACCTAAACATCTGGGAAATTTGGCCATGAGGTTTTGGACTCAAGGCTAGCTACCACTGACATTTTCCTCTTTGTGCTCCGATGTTTTCCGTTCAAAAAGTTTTAAGTTGAGGAAAACTATGGGAATCTATAGTTAATCTTCTACAAAAAAGAAATACTAACAACAAATGTACATTTTCAACACTAAACAAAATTACTACACTAGGCAACCCCTAGGTCTATGTGGTACAAGTAAGTAACTGAAGTAAACATTTCAGTTGAAAAATTAAACAATTTAAAATTTAACTTGTAAGTTGTAATACCAAAAGTTTCATGAATGAAATATTTAATAAATAATGATCATGATCTGTCTACACGATAGAGCTACAAACAGGTCAACCAAGTCCGCCGACATCAAGGTGAGCGGAAGAGCATCTACTTTAGAGGAGTGACTAGGGGCGAAAGGTCGCCTCGAACAGGTAGAAAGATTAATTAATTAATTGCCGTTCCCAAAGTCTTATGTCTTAATTAAAACAACAAAGATTGCTGCTATTGCAATAATTAGAAAATAACTACTCTAATTGTGTCCGGTCTAGCTGCACTAATAACTCTAATATGAGTTTTGGTAAAGTATTATAATATATTTTCCACATTAATTCCACGTTTTATTTGTAACTGGCGAGGTTTTTAGAGACAAACTGGATATTGTTTTTATGTTTTAAATATATTTTTTATTATAACCTAAAATAATAACTAACACTGTCAAATAATCTCAAAGATAAGCAGTTTCTTTTCTAAATAATCAAAATACTTTTTAAAATTAACGTTATCTTTGTTATAGACTATTTTTTAGACTAAGAATCAAAAAGTTTACACGCTGACCCATGCCATTACAAATTTTAATATTTTGATTTTGTTTAAGCATAAATAATATCCTGTGCTAATATAGTTGCTTATTTGATTAGGTCTCTGCTAAATTGAAATTCCAGGTTAGTTTTATAACTTATTAAAGAAGAATATGTGTGTAATAATGTATTACAATAGGTATTACAATATGTATATTACAATATGTATTACAATGAACTTCAGTGTATTAGTACATACAATTGAAGTTCCAAGTATTATTTGAAATACAAAGATGAGCATTATATTCGAAATCCAATTACAATTGTTTTTCAAATATTGCATGTAGTCTTTTACATCGCTGTCAAAACAACAAACTAGACAAAATGTTGAAGTGTTATTATGAGAAAAAATTCCACCATTAATGTAGTTTATGTCATATATTATATGTGTATAATCTTGGAAACTAATATTAATTCTAGTTGTGAATAAATCGAGTGTTTTTATTTTAGATTGCGAAGGCGAGCCTTAAAGAAAACATGGTTGAAAGTCATACAATAAATTAAGAAATCTAAACTAGTACTTTAATAGATGGGTTAATGATATTTAATCAGAAACTAAAACCACTTGTTAATCTGCAGAAACCAAAATGTCGAGCAGGTTTGTTAACACTCTCAGGTTGTGACTGTAAATTCACTCCGAATAGTCTAACCACGTCTTTAGTGACCGCTCGCAACGCACACTCAAACCCCAAGATAACGTCCACACCTGAAGAATATTAATTCCCGAGCAGAGTCAATTATCGGAGTAAAAGTGAAAACGAAAACAAACCGTCAAGAGTAGGATGAAGAGGTTTCGTGCGGACGTGCATGCAGACAACATTTTTAATTCATCATAGCCTTCTTCTGTAACGGTAAATGGTCCTCCTCACGAATATCTGTATCGTAGTGTAACGTAAATGTGCGTGCTTGGTGCATGAATGAATGCGGTTTTCATTGAGGAGTTTGAACACGTCAAACGATCATTTATTTCCATGTCCCAGTGACAACCATGCAAGAAGATCTTAGCGTCTCAAGGTCACCCATGACGACTGTATTATCAAATGTTGTTGAGTAATTTACTTTCCTTTGCAAAACCCAAAAGGAATATTTTTACTCGAGCAATTTAGTAGTACCTACATTTTAATTTTATAATTAATTGAATAGACTAGATACAATACGTAATTTGTAGTTGTATTTTTTTAATTTAAAAAATCTTGATCCAAAAAATAAATAAATTTAGTAGTAGGCCTACATTTCAATTTTATAATTAATTAATTGAATAGACTAAATGCAATATAAGTAATTTGAAGTTGTATTTTGAAATTTAAAAAATCTTGATTAAAAAAAAATAAATTTAGTAGTTCATTTCAATTTTATAATTAATTAATTGAATAGACTAGATAAGCTACAATAAGTAATTTGTAGTTATATTTTTAAATTTTAAAAACCTCGAACAAAAAAAATAGTAGTATATTTCGATTAAACTAAAATACAATTAATTATTCAAGGAAACGAAAGCTTCTGTTTTTAAGTTGTTTAACTTGTTTAGAATTTGTTTTTATTAGTCGTTTCGATAATTGTTAATTTTAAATATTTTTCCTTGTATCTCACAAACAGTAAACCTTTTAATGTAATTTCAATCAAGTATTTATAATAACTTTTAATAAAACAATCTTAAAAATGTATTATAGTGATACGTCTAATTTATCAACAAAAATGTTTTCCTTAATATATAATTAAAAAACAAAAGTATTTTTTCTATTAACATTCTCAATTTATGGCACGAAAAAAAGTCCATCATCAATATACAAATTCAAATCTAACATGTACTGTATATGAATGCTACCTCTCTAATTGGTTCATTGCCGTTGCTATCAAACTTTGCCTTTATTGAAATGTACTTTCTTGACAAACTGTTGTTGTTGACTAAAAATGTCTTTTGGAGATAATAATAATCCTAGATATAGAATATATTAAGATGATATTTAAAAAGCTGAAGGAGAGTGTAGAAATAATACAACAAAATTAATGAAAGAAAAACGTTGACCCTTGTACATTAAATAATACATCCAAATGTTGATCCAGAATTTACAAGATAAAGAACCAACCTAAACAACAAACGCATACATTTTCTCTAAAATTTCATCAAAATGGTGACCGTTCTAATCTCACTCAACAAATATTAATGTTTCATTTTATAAATTAGGGTAGTTTTCTGTGGTGCTTAAATTGTCAAATAGTTTTAAAATAAAGAATATACAGTTGCTAGGACTGATATTCTAACTCAACTCGTTCATCGTACTACTTGTCAACCTCTTTTAAAAGTTATTATTATTTTTCTGACATTTAACTTTTCTCATAAAATCATAAACAAATTCAATTGCATGGTGTAAAAATAATATATTATTAACCCTCACAGATGACCAACAATTACCATTTCAGTGCGCATCTAAACGTGGTTCCCCTAATAGTAGTTGGGATTAGTCTTCCGCCTAATTTGAGCAAACTTATCAGCTGATCCGTGAAAGAAAGATTGCGTGCAGAAAGAAGGCTAGACGGGCCAGCTGATCTTGCATGTAACATGGAGGCTCCATTCACACGATACAAGGAGGGAAGCCCGACGTGACCAAAACATCTCTTATCTGTGTCACACGTAGCCTAGTTTACGTGTTGTAAAATTAGGTAAAATGTTTACACTCGTATTGTGAACAAGTATGTAATAATATACTCTAAGGTTAATAAATATTCTCATCTCGTTTAACTTTAGTTTTGTAGTAATAAACATGTGAAAGGCGCTTGCGTGCCCCACTCGCATAATAGCTCCTTCACTCGCAATAAAGAACTGTCTTTCAGCCAAATGTTCGGACCTATCTAGTTTCATACCATGATGAAATATGGGACTTGGACCAAAGGGTTTTTTTCTGGATAGGGTAAATAAAACATAAATATTGTAAAATAGTTTTGGGAATTCTCTGTGTGTACAGCTAACGTATATGATGATCATATTTAGTTAACTTTAAGATGTTAAATATTGGTTAAAGGAATAGGGAAGGAATCTGGCATAAGATCAGTTTCAAAATCAATTTGTGTACATTTTCTTAAATATAACTGTAAATAAAGAAAACAAATGTTTGTCATTATTGGTGCATCTGGGATCGGGAAGATGGTACAAGAGAAGTATATCCAACATTATAAGGCAAAGATTTTTTGAAATAAATTCCCAAAATTTAAGATAACAATTCCGTAATAAAACATTGTTATGTTAGTATAAACAGGTTTTAAACACACGAGGGAATAGTTGTTATATGTACAAATTGGTTAGGAAGAAATAACAGCTGTAGCTTGGTTCACAGTTTGTAAATTAAAAGGTCTAAATCTAAATAATAGTAGAAACTAATAGGCCTAAGTTCTTTGTAGATGGCAGTTCTTAAACTCTTGTTATTAGAATTCGTCATTAATAACAAAAAAAAAAACGTTATGGGAACATAAGTTTAATACAATTCTTTAGGGATAACAAAACTGTTAACAAAACTGAAAATGTTTCCATCCAGCACAGTTAAAAAGAAAATGGATGCTTGCGAGACTGTAGTAGAACAAATCTATGTCTTTTAGACTTTAGAATAGGCCTACATGCAATATATAATTTAAATGATTGTTATTATTTATTAAAAGTTTGTGCACGGGTTTAGATATTTTAGATTTTTTTTTATTTATTGCCAAAAAAAATAGATGAGCACGATATATGAAATTTGTAGTGGTACTGTGAAAATGTAGTTTAGCTTATGAATGTTAGTTATACGATTGGTTATGCAGGCCTTCAATATTATTTAGATAGTTTACTGATAACAAAGTTTTCTTAATAATTGTTTCGGATGGTAATCTGAGCCTGGATTTTAAATTACAACTTAATGAAGTACTAAAACAGTAACTCACCTATCTAGTTCATTGTTGTAATTGAGAAAAGTATAGTTAAAATATCTAAGCAATGTAAGTATGGCAAATTGATATTCATCAAATCAAACGTAGAGAAACTGAACGAGATTGAGTAGTGCGCCAAGGGCTGTACCCTATACATTTTGATATGAAATGCGTTTTTTTTAAAATATATACTTGTATAAATATTTAGCACTTTTGGCTCTAGGTGCAGGCAAGCAAGTTGTATGATTCAACCAAATTCGAAAATTTGATGCCGATAGTCGGATAATTGACGGCAACTCATTGGCAGATATTTATAAAAACTTTGATTGCCACATATTTCGTTATAACCTTTCCTGAAATATTTATCCTATAACTCATAAATAAAGTTTATGAATTTTCGGCTGAGAAATTATGAAATTGGACGTAGCATACTTTAACACAATTACATTATTAGCTTTTGCTGACGTCTTGAAAATATTTCAGAAACGTAAAGTTTTTCGCGTTATATTTATCGTTTAGGCTTATTCTATCAAACACTGATTTCTAAATGATTTATGAAAAAAATGTGATGTATTTTGTAAACAATTAATAAAGTGAGATTTTTTAATGGGACCTTCAATACCACCTGAATTTTTCGACCAAGAAAGTGTCGTAATCAAAATCGGAACATAAAAATGGCCATATAAAAAAATTATATTTGAAATTTGTTGGAAGGAAATTAAATTCCGAATTTTAGGACAGTGAAAGTTCATAATACTTTTTATCGGTATCAGTCCACTTCTGAGACGTGAAAGGTGAGGTTTTTTTCTGACAAACATGTTTACCAAAAATATTTTAATGTCATAGTAAAACCAAACATTTCTATTTCCTACGATATCTTCCGTATTTTACTTACGTAGTAAATCATCGAAAATAAAACACATCCCAGAGTAAATTTTTTAGCTTTTGTCTCACTTAAATTTGCTCAGTATAATTGATTTACTGTTAATTGTAAAACCTAATAATTATTCTGCGCATAACGTAAGATAAGGATCCACATGTCCAATTGTTTCATTTAAGCAGTAGGCTAAGCTGTTTGGAAAACAACATCTGTCATTAAACTCGTTCCACCATATAAACTTTCCGTTAATTCACACCCAACAGTTGGTCCGTGTGTCAGTACAGAACTTGTTATACTAGCAGTGAGTGGTTCAAGGATTCGCCCATATTTAGTCTAAAACAAGAAACCCTTTCAAGTTTTTCCAAGTAATCGAAAACAATTCAATTTAGCTTCCGACTTCTATTTTGTGAAGCAATGGCATAAACTGTTTATTCTAGTTTTTAGTTTTCCTCAATTGTTAGTTAAAATATGATACACATTGTATATTTCTCAATTTCAAGTTTCGATCTAAAAGCTATCAGAAAAAAATTATTATTTATGGTGGCAGGAAAATATTGTCCCAAATTTAACCAGGCAGAAATTTTCAGAATACTATAGGTGAAAATGATAGGCTAACACAGTTTTTATTAAACGTAAATTTGGAAATGCTTTGTTTTCAAATTATCTGCCCTTTTTTTTACTAAACATATAATATCTTTGGAAATAAAAAAAGATATTAAGCTCAAATTTGGTGTACTTATTTGTTACTCTCAATACCATTTTCAATGCGCGCGTTGTCTGAGATCTTGAATTGAATATTGAAGCTACACTATGCTCTTGGTGTTCCCACAGAAAGAAATCAATGAAAATTTTCAGGGGAGACCTTCCAAGCCACGGCATTGGGCCTTCTCGGGGGTTTTGTTTTTTAGATAATACCAACATAACATGGGTTCTAACACAATGTCTAAGTAGTTGTCTATAATAATACAGAAACAACCATAGCACAATTATGAAAACTAGCAGTGCCAATTATAAACAAACTAAAGGAATTGTTCAAAGCTAAGGCTCCTGTTTAGCATAATGCACCTAAGCGCCTCCTGATAGATTTCCGCACTCTTTGGAAAACTCCTTTCATTTGCCGAATACTCTGAATACCATTCTCAATGCATGCGTCCAAGATATTGAATTGAAGCTTCTGGAGCCACACTATGCTCCTGAGGAGTCAACACAGAAGGAAATCAAGGGATTAAGGTTAGGTGCCCTTGCAGGCCATGGCACTTGGCCTCCTGGGCCAATCCATTTTTTTTTAGATATTACCAACATGGGCCTTAAAATCCACACTAAAATGAGCTGGTGCCCCATCCAACATTAACCATGAATCCAAACGCTCATTGAGTGGGATATTCTCCAATAAGGCTTGAAAGATCAGTTGTCAAGACGGCTTACCATTAAGAAGCTAAGACTTTACTTGTATAATAAATTTGTGTAGCCTATAGGCAACTACCAAGAAATTATGTTTTTAGTTTTTAGCCGATAACTCTGTTATATTCTA
>JAGFPH010000185.1:280273-328615 GCA_018207615.1 Philaenus spumarius | reverse complement strand
TAGAATATTAAATAATAAACATTTAAACTAAGCATCTATTGACGTATACGTATCTGGAGAGTCAGATTTATTACATAATAAACATAACTTCACATTTTTAGAAAATCACCAATTTTACATTTTTTGAATGCTCTGTATTTCGTTGTGTAATATATATATAAAGCCGGTAACTGCGTTTTACAACTTCTGTTGGTGGTTCCAACTGTAGCAGACTGGACAACCGTGTTTAGCCCAGCGAACACATAAGACCATTGGTCTGTAGGTCACTTCTCACCTTTCCGATACTTGTATGTAATCCATCCTGTATGTGGATATCGTCATACTCTATTTCTAAATATATATAAAATATATAAATTTGTAAAGTTATTCTTTACCATAGATTCTAAATAGCTGCACTTAAAAAAACAAAAAACAACAAAAGCAGTTTTTAAAGTAGATCCTCAAGCGGCTGCCATGTATAACCGATGTTTTCGGCCTCGACACATTTCAAAGTATCGTTTTGCAACAGGTAGTACACTAAACACTAATCTGTTTTTGAATGATAGTTGTAGATACGTAGCAAGCAAGACTGGCTAACGCGTAACAAATAATTATAATCAGAGCTGTAATGATAAGGTGGGTTACAGAAACAGGCATAAGAATGGACAGTTGAACTGCTTGCCCTGTTAGTTTTACCTGATTATATAGTGTTCCTTGTAGTCTTGCTGCCAGTGATTCGAGGAATCTTTAGGAAAAGAAAGTCTATGTTCCTCATATGTTCTTTTAAAATCGTGTATAATTAACTAGACTATTGAAAGTCCAAATATATGCAATTTTATTAGTCTGTCTACGTATCTTATTTAGTTCGCATTCCATTAAAAATGTTGTGTTTTAATACAATATTATCAAAATTAATTATTTCGTTAATGTAGGTAGGCTATATACTAAAAAATTCAAATACGAAGACATATAATTTATAAATGAACATTAAATTTAACAAATAACAAATAGTATTATATGTACTCCAGTATCACATCTTTAAGGATCCTTCATTTTCAAAGGGACGCAATATTTTTTTCACAATTAGAAAAGAGATAATTTAAGTACAACACAACTTCGATTATCCGAGCCTCGGTTTTCGGCTTACGTATTGTCCGAGATGAATCCAATGTATGTTAACTACGTTTTCCAATTTTTTCATTGTAAGGATTTTGACTTGTACATTTTTTTGAACGAAAAATGTCACAATAAATTGTTGTGTTTATTACAGTACCTACTTTACTCGATTACTTTCATTTTAGTGCATTCAAACCTTAATTGTTAATTTAAATTATTTAAAGCCAAATAAAATAGATTTTTAAGTAGACATGGTTCCAAACGAGCCTATAAAGCGGTAAATTCCGCGGTACGTTCAACCTAAATGGTGTCCTCACGGCGTACCTTATTATCAGAGTTTTAGGGTATTCGAGGCGTGCCCTGTCCCATTCTACTGTACATGTTTGAATAAAAGTCAATAATACAAAAATTAAAGAAAACTTTACAGTGAATACGCCTAACAGAAATAGAACAGGAAATGTTTGGTTAGATTAAGGGTTGGAAAAGGCGTGCACCTACACAGGGCGCGGTCTTACCTAATACAAAAATAATTATTATTGATCCAAATTGAAGTAAAGTGTGTAAGTTATATTAAAAAGCAAAATGTTTACTCTATAAAGAAATTGCTTGTCATTCATTGCGTATATTGTTTTTCATTTCCTTGATTTTGCTTGCATTTTTCTTTTTAATGGTTTAATTTTAATTTTTCTTGTGTTTCCTTGCCTTACTTATTATATAGAGCTCTTACTTTTTTAATTCTAAGTTGTTTAGTATACGACATTGTAAAAGTGTTTCGTTATTTTGTTTATTTATAAAACTAATAATTTGTAAAAGAAGACAGTTAAACGCGTATAATTTATTTGTTTTAATAAAAATCAATTTATTTTTTGTCATGTTTATATATTTTTGTTTTTTTGTTGTTGCTTTTTATACTGATAAAAGTGAAAAGGAGAAAATAAACGATTAGTCTTATTTTTTAAATGGTAGGAATGTCTTTTAAAGAATAGAAATTATAGCCTATTATCTGTTTTTGTTTTTAATAGTTTAAGTAAAAGAAAAAAATTACGCGATTTAGTTTATTATTATACTTTAAAATAATTAAATGATTTGTTTTTGAACATAACGTGTTTACTTTAATTTATACAAACTAACGAAGGTGAGAGCACCTTTTAATCCTGTGGTCTTGATACGTTTTGGTTCACTTTGGAAGAACGCTTTCTCCTTCACTCCCCAATTAGTAATTTAATCAAATAAGAAGCAATTTGAAAGCCTATTTACTATTTAATTATGCCTTCATTTTAGAGGACTTTGCTTTAGATTTTTACGTTATATAACATTAATCTTCTTTAATAACATTTGTTACTCTAAGTAAATGTGTCTACTTCAAAGTGATAGGTTTATATCTTGACTTTAATTTGAACAAAATACTGCTTTTACAACATTTCCGACGGATAGAAACACAAAGAAATTACAATTAAAAGCAATTGAAATTAAAAGTGTTCAACAATTAATTGTCAAGGTGTCAACAAAAGACAATAAGCTTGTGCGTCAAAGTAGCAATTAAAATCACCAAGGTTTTCCAGACGTAATTGTAATAGCAAGTGTAGTGTAGGGCTATTGTTATTAGAGACGCGTGTACAGTAAAAGGAAAAACTATAAAGTTTGAAGAGAAAATATGAATTTTAAATATAAATTGGTAAGAGAAATCTATATATATAAAAGTCAAATCCACTGACTCGCTGATCACGATTTCTCAAAAACTACTGAACGGATTGGAACAAAATTTGGTATGTAGCTTCCTCTAGGGCCATATGTACTCACTGAGGAAGGTTTTCAAAAAATTCGAAATTTTAGGGGGGTTTGGGGGTCAAAGTTACTAAATCACGATTTCTCTAAAACTACTGAACGGATTCGTATGAAATTTGGTATGTAGCTTCCTCTAGGGCCATAGGTGCTCTTTAAGAAATGCTTTCAAAAAATTTGAAATTTTAGGGGGGTTAAAGTTACTAAATCACGATTTCTCCAAAACCATTGAACGGATTGGAATTAAATTTGGTATGTAGCTTCCCCTAGGGCCATAGGTGCTCGTTAGAAAGGGTTTCAAAAATTCTAAATTTTAGAGGAGGTTTGGGGGGTCAAAGTTACTAAAAATCCCCATAAAAAATACATAGTGTAATATATTTATTGATATAATATATTTTTTGTTAATACACATTTAACTTTGATTTGTCTATCCGTGCAAAGCCGGATTGGGCCAGCTAGTATATTATAAACGTGAATTTTATGGTCATAATATGAGACTGCCTAACAGAAATAGTTTATTCTGTTGAAAATATATTTTATATATTAACTTTGTGATTTACCGTCTATTGTTTGCCGTATAATGAGTTAAGTTTAAGTTCAGCTTTCCATTCAATAAAAACTATAGCTGAATATTTCAAATTTTTCACATCCGTGAATTTTCCTTTTTTGGGAGGGGGGGATAAACAACGCTATAATATTTTGAGGGTCTCATTTACATGGATGGAGTAAAACAAATAATGCTTTTGACTTAAGATATGTGAGGTAGAAAAGTTGACTTTCAAAATAATTTCTCCACGGACGAAATTTGTTTAAGGGAAGCCCAGATTCTCAGGAACACAGCACAAGTAAAAACGACAATAAGTTGATTTTGAAAATCTAAAATTTCAACATCACCGTACGGGTACAGTTAAAAAGACGAAAGAAAAACAATGTATATAAATGCCAACATAGATCGTGGAGCAAGAGTCACAGGCTCTAACATCATTTTTGCTTGGTTCACGTTTCATTAAGAATATCATGAAATTTGCTTCTCAAGGCATTGATCCGCAAAATATAATTGTGTAATGATAACCAAAAATATTTGTTTAAAACAACATTTACGGATTTCGTCCTACCCTAGCTGTAAATTGTCATACTTTAGACTTACAGATGAGTTTTACAAAAAATTGTCTAATGCTTTTGTCTTCTTCAAGTTTACCCGCTAAGGGATTATTTTAGGGAAAATGGTATCACCTTTTTATGTAATATAGCGGCTTACGGATCCCCTTTACAAGGTCAAAAACTTTTCATGAGGCACTTTACACAAACAACAAATATCAAAAATACTCCACCTAATAGGTGGGGGGGGGGGGTAGTATCAATGACAATATATTTCCTATACAACAATATGAACTTATTAACTACGGAACCTTTTGGGTTTTTTTTACTAAATGCTTGAACTTATTCCTTCACTACTAGATTTGTTTTACGTTTATATATGCTTGTTAATGACATGCCTTGAGAAACGTTTGTATAACTATCTCATTGTTTAAACGTAATTCAAATTAAGTAAGGATTAAAGTCATCGTCATAGTGTTGCTTTGTAAAGTTTGAGTAATTCAGTAATTAGAGTCCCTACTGTACTAACAATACATATTTATTGCTAAACACATGTACATTGCAGTTTATTACAAAGTTTGATACGAACTGAATAACTTCTGTTAAAATTTTTACTATTAGTTTCTTTCTATTAATTGCATTCCTTTGGATAATGTATCAGCCTATTTGTCTTTGATTCACCCTGACACGTTATGGGACTTTTCCCGTCTGAAGACACATGTTTCACAATGTTGTTTTAACGTAGAACCTAACAAGCTGAACGTTGTACGCACGATAATGTCGAAACCGTTATAATTAAGTTTAACCACTAATTAATTCATATAAACAATATGGTTACGCAAAGATGGCGTCTTGTTTGTGTCTAGGAAGGAATAGAAAGTTTTGAAGACGTTTCCTACGTCTGGGTCCTTTGTTGGTGATGTAAGCCTCCGAGCGGAAGTGCATTTGAGAAGTTGCTAGACTATTTTATTTTTGTTTGTAAATTTAAGAAGTAAAATAGTGACGGTTGTAATATGATTGACATATAGACAATGTTTTGACGTATCCTTTCACTTAGGAGTTGAGCTTTATACTGATCCTCAATTTAGCGAATTTGGTACAGTGATTACCGCAATTGTCAAATAAACAAAAGCTTGATCTATACAGAACCACACACATAAGTAAAATATATAAATATGCTTTCTAGTTTTGAATTAAGATTGCAAACAACGGGAGATTCAGTTACACTTTTATGAGTTTAAAACACTATTGTTTAAACGAATTGTGGCTGCATATGAATCCTATTTACCGTAAGCACTATTTGTATGTTCCATAGTTTATCGTGTGATATCAAAAGCAATATTATAAAACACATCCGAGCAGCTAAACTGGAAATTTAGAACACTGGTAGGTTTTATCCTAAACTATAACTTAAAAATGAGAATTGGTACAGGATTTTGAGGGTTTAGATGGAATGTTTATACCTAAATCTGTAATACCTTTCAACATACACACAAATCATACGTAATTAAAATTAGTAACGGCGATAGCTCATTTAGTACGCAGGTCTATAAGCTACGTTTAGATTGTTCAAGGTTCGAATCTTCTTTGATGTTGGTTTTTTCTATGTTATTCCATCCAACATTCTTCATTAGAAACAAAAGATGGCATAAAATAGGAATTGTCCCAAAGTGAGCAAGAAACGTATTTCTAATTGTACAAATACTTCCTTTTGTCTTTATATGTACTTTTGTTAATTTTAATGTTACTTTTAATTTGTTATATAACAATTTGTCAGAGCTGTACAAACACATGTATTATGTTGATTATTGTTGATAGATACAGTTAAGGGGTTAATTGCATCGATGAATCAGTCTTTCAACAATTTATATTACTTAAGTAATTTTGACTTTTCAACACCATTAAATTTTGTTAGAGAAATTAATTACAAAGTCGTTCAGTTCCAAAATATTACAAGGCTTACTGCATTAATGTGAATTTAATTTGCATCGTTTAAAAACCGACAACTTTCCAAAGTACAAAACAAGAATTTTAATTCCTCTCGAAAGTAATTCGTATTTAAATTGAAAACCATTTTTATCATCGAGCATAGTTTTTCTGTCAAACGTTAAAACATGTCGAGTAAATAAACATCGACCTGGAATATTCGGTCCAAGACACAAATACTGTCTGCGTAAATTATGCAGTGAACGCTCGTAATCAGGGGCAGTGAAGTGGTCGCTAAATGGAGGCAGCTTGATTTACCACTTGACTACCTTAAAACAAGATGTGAAGGTTTGTATAACACAAGCGGTTTTTAGAGGGAAGTATATTTCACTTTTTTTTAAATACAAGACACCGACGTATTCAAATACGGGATTCATTAATCTAAATAGAAACACTCCACCCACACGGACGGTAGCTAAACGCCATTAGGCCGCGTCTTAATTCGTTTCTACTATGGAAAACGCTAAAATAAAACCCTCGACATCGTGTCCAGTACCACTCTTGGTACGATCTGATAAAACAAGACTGTCTTTTTAAAAAACATAAGACTTCTGTTCTCAAATAATTGGACAAGCTATTGTCGCTCCTGTTGGCACTCAACACCTAAGATTAATTTTGTTTTATTTGTCGTCACATCTCTTGAATTTATTTCGTCGTGGTTGCTGTTTTGAATTTACAACAAGCAAGTGGTGCATTAATATAGTTGTACTTTTAAATTGTTTAATTTATACTGTTAAAATGAATAGTTTGATTTCTTCCCGAAAATAGACAAGACGTTGAACAAACACTTTTAATTCAGTCCTCAATCTGTGTTGGATTGCTCATGTTTTATCGAAGCCTCCTCAAGTAAATTAGAGTACAAAATCACCTTAATTTCAAGAATATATTTCCTTTGCAACCCCAAAGTACGGTTTATTGTGAAAACGTAATTGCTAAAAATTGTCCCGTGCTTAAAGAGACTGTGGGTGATGCCGACGCTTGTATGGGAAATGATTTAACGTAGTCCATATTATAGGTAAAACATTCGACTTATAGAGAAGGGTTGGTGATACGTGTTAAACACTTTTTGGTGATTTATACTACTTGGTACTAGTAAAAAGTATGACATCACAGAGCACATTTAATTTGTTTTACCAACATGTTCTTGAATTGGTAAATATTTTAAGATGTGTTTAAAATCTTCGGTACTACTTCTCCTTAATCCTTGAATAGGTCCATAAACTCAATAAGACCAGAGTCGCAGGCGACAAACAGCAGATGACTACAGAATGTATCCTGAGCATCAGTTCATCTGGATTACACTTAGGGGCCTACACCTTAAATCAATCACCGACAGGTAGTATTTAATTTAGTTTACGACCAGAGTATTGTGATCAAATCAATGTTTTTAAAGTTCCGACGATGCCCGGTTATATAAGTGTTGTCCCACAAACTGCCTTCGGAAACCAAGACCTTGTCATCCGTGAAGAGAAAAAGCTTAACATTTATATGATAGCCATTAATAGTATTCAAAGCTATTATTTCTTTTACTGCGCCATAATCAACATTTACTCATTGGAGTCGATCTTGCACCCATTCAGTTTTAATTTTAAAAAGAGTTTTAATCAATCTGCGAAATACATGTTTGTATTGCGTCGAAATCGTTATTGTAGTGATGATGTTTAAGGACTAAACAATGAATTCGATATATTTCTCGAGAAGTTTTGATATAGTAAATAATAAAGAGGTTAATCTTAAGATACCGACATAAGACTTTGAACCTGATTTATACATTGGAATAATTCTGGTAAATTTGAAGTCGTTTGGAAATTTTCCAGGTAGCATGCGTTAATTGATTACATAATGTAGGCCTATAGGTTGTATTAACGTGTTATTGTTATTTTTTATTGTTTCCGCAGGAACAGTGTCTAAACACGGTGCAGATCTTCCTTCGAGATTCTTAAGTAATTTGTAAATATCTTGAATATACTTTATTATATCATATTTAATGTATTAAATATTATTTAAAAGGTCCTTGGCACAAATACAGAGTTTGCAGCATGGTCGAAATCAACCACCTCTTCCTGTCTACAAGGATGGAGCACAGGATGGCCCATAGACTCATAAGAATGGTAATCGTAAAAGAATTGGCTTATGTGTTTGAATATGAAAGGCAATTAATTGAAGGATCATCGTGTTTGACTAAAACTTCCACAGGTAAGTGAGTTTTCATACCCAACAACTGACCAGAATGTTAATAATTTGTTTAAATACTAAAGAACTAATGCTTCCCAGAAAAGTTTAAACCATCCAGCAGGGAAAGATATTTTACAGAGTTTCAGTAACTACCGAGATCAATTTGAACATGCCCACAATACCCAAAGTTTACCTGTTATAATGTTAGTATAGATTTGTAAAGTAGAGTCGACCATGGTAACAATGCGCTTGTTAACTTGTTGAAAGATTTTAATAAAGTTATATTTTATACTTCGTAATTAAATTAATTTTAAATACAGATGCAGACCGTAACTAATTTCGTTATAATTACTCAGTGATTAATTAATAAAATCATGGTGGAAGAACCTACAATCATTACCTACAGTCGAGCTATTGCATGATTACGACCATTGACTTATAAAATATAACTGTTCATTTAATTTATGGGTTTAGCAGAACAGTCTTTAATATTTTATTTAATAAATATCTTAAATTTACTGCTTAAAGGAATTGGATATTTCCGGTTACTGAAGTTATAAAATATTATTATTAAATATTAGGATACGCACAACTTTGAAAAAAGTCTGACAGCCGTTTTCCTAAAAATTATGAATGTGTAACCCAAACACAAATGCTATTAGCTCAATACTAAATCTGTTTTTATCCACAAAATGGAAAATCCGAAGTTTTTTATGAAAAAATATACAAAGAACAATAGTGTTCCAATAACTTCGAAAAAGAAATTCAACATTAATTATTGGGTTTAATCCAATAATAATCGTACATTTTTATAGATGTATTATAAACAATACTCGCATTTTGAAATAAAGAGCCTATATCATTTTAACATAGGCTATATTATAACTCTGGAGCAGGTTTAATGTAATATTATAACTTGGAAGTAGATAAGGTATTTTCGAATTTGTTATGTAATGTTTTAGAAGTTTACCAAAAACAAAGACTTTATTTTGTATTTTTTCAAAAATTCTGAACACTTTTTTTATAAAAGTTAACTGTTTTTAAGTTAAGAAGTTAAGTGACGTTTTCAACTACTACGTTTTAACTACTTCCAACGATCGACATTTTCAAAAACTATTGAAATTTGTAAAACTGTAGTAAATATTCCCAGTTTTTAAAGTCAACCTTATCTTTATCGAGGTTTTTGGTTTAAATACAAATTGACAAAATCATATGGAAAAGAAGCCTTTTAGGACCTAAGAGTAACTGGCATTTTGCATTATTTTTATAAACAAACTGCAGACGTGATATTGCTTTTCTATTTGAAGTACACACTGTAATCAAACCGATAATTTCTAGATTTAATTAATTTGTCACCACCCACGATACTAGAAAACCTAATCATTACATTATATCACCTATTTAACTAAAACTTCAAACACACTTATATAATTTACTCCGATTACAATCCTCTTAACAGCATTTCACTGAAATAAAACTAGAGCAGTCTCTTCGCCCGACTAAAGTAACAAAACTAAACACCGGACTCAATAAACAACCCAACAACTTATCTTCCATTGTGTCTAAGTGCTAGACTAAAACGCGTTTTACAACGCCTCGGTCACTCGTTATAATGCACTTGTCTTGTCTGTTTTTATCTCGCTAAGCAATTAAAAACACATTAATTAAGACAATCCAACGGGACGAGACAATCGGCCGCGTATGAAGCTGTAATATTCGCAGAGCTAAAACATTATCTCAAAACGCTTCATAAATTAGAAAGATGTCTTCGCCGAAGTGCTGTGATAAGAAATCCGGACCGACACATAAACAAGGAACACTTAAAAACTCATTAAGCCGGTAGTTTATCTGCAGGGTGTCGTGGACGCATAGTTAATTAATTTATTGGATCGATTGCAGAATCACAATCAGACTTTACATTTTTTCAAGGTAATGAGCTAATAGATCGGAGTAATTATAATTTAAATATATTGCATTTCAAACATTTTTTAGTTTGCTGCATAGGCCTAAACTGCGTTAAACAATTGTTTTAATTTAATATACTATAATGTCTATTGATTTTAACAGATAGATTTTATAGTTAAATATATTTCAATTCAGAGTCCCTCAAAACTAATGAAAAAGTGAATATAAATTTAGGCCTTTAAACGGTTGTTTTACCAGCTATCCGCCATTTTGTTTTGTGTAATAATGTATATCTCTGGAACAGTTTAACCGATTGAGTTAAAATACGTTTCACGTCACTCATCAATGTACTGATCTAGTGTGACAAACATAATAAACTGTTTCCAATAATCTGTTTCAAAATGGCGATTCATTTAACATTTGAAATTAAAATAACTCGAAACCGTACGTTTGTATAAAAAACGTCACGAGGACATTTTCTTAGCCATTTTAATTTCCTATCAAACTGTATAACTGTCACAAGTATGGAACAAAGAGTAACAGCAAAACAACGTCTAACAATATTAATTGGTCATGCAAACTAATTATTGCCTACGCTTTATTTCCATGGATGTTCAACACGTCAACCTAATGGAAGCTCTTTTTGTTATCCTTTGTCCGATATTTTGAACAGTTATGCTGCTGTATTTGATAACAAATTTAATGGGGTATAAAAATGTATTTTGACGTTTAAACTTTTTGTTAAACAGTTTTTTAGTTATTCTCACTTAAAAATGTTTAAATGGTCGCCTTTTTTAAACAGATTATTGGAACATTTGATCATTTTTGTCAAACTAGGCTATTACCGTTGATTGGTAACGTTCAGAATGTCAACTCAATCGATTAATCATTCCTACCCTAGAGGTATAAATTATTTAGTAAAAAAACAAAATGGTGGATAACTGGTGAAAGAACTATTTCCAGGCCCAGTTTATATGTACTTTTTTATTAGTTTCGCCATCTAAACAAGCCCTGAGTTTTTACGTTTCTTCGTAGAGAACTATGTACATTACATTTTTATATTAAAAAAGACAACTCAATAAACGTTAAGTTCAAAATAAAAACTCCTGTTTAAAAAATTTTATTTTCCTGTTGTAACTTGAATGTATGTTTACGTGACTGCAAAAGCGTCCTGTTCGAATATAGAATATTATTTTTCCGAGAACTTTTTTTTTCTACTCCAGAAAAGTTGATTTTAATCGAAAATATTGTGTCAATGCCGTCTTTAAAAAAATGTGTTGTATATTAATTATTTAACTATCACTAATAGTATACTATAATTAATTTATGTTGACAAATCTTTTTTAAACTATGTAATTTAGCAAATTACCTTACGTTATTCAGTAAGAAATTACTATCAAATATTCAAAACAATTCGCATAAAAACTTTCAAAAAATTTCTCTTAATTCGTACACAATTTTTAGACATTTCCCCCTTTTTCGTATGTTATGAATATCTAATTTCCGTTTATCTTTAATCTAACACGTTCAAAAGTGTTACAGCGTATTTAACCTTATTTTCATTTTGATGTATATTTTGACTGTGACAGGTGCAGTGAAATAGACCACAGGTGAATATTTAGCTATTTGTATAATCATGTGTCTCTCGTAACGTGGAATTAGGCTAGATGACGCCTTATCCACTTAAGGAGAGACAAACAGCTGATTATAAACTATTTACTTTCAGTAACTGCTTTATTACGGCCGTTTCCTTCCCCTATCGCTAACTCGAAGAATGTTTGAAACTCATTTCGACTGTCAGTCTTATGTCAGATAGCAGGTGTCAGATATGCGTGAAACTATCAGATGGGGAAGAGAAGGAAGTTCTCAATTTTGAAGTAAATAATTTAGCACTAAATACAATAAGAGGGATATAAACGTTGACAAAATTTAACTAAGTGTGAATGAAATTATCTTTTATTAGAAACAACCGGGTTTCAGACAAAAAGTGGTAAATAATTTTTATATTATTATTCCACTGTATAAATTATCTTAATTAGGTAGGTTTTAACATCTCATTTTGCATTTCTTGAAGTTTTGCATATTTATAATCGAAATTGAGGTCAGCAAATAACCTAAACCTCGAAAAGTAAAAGTAATGCTCATCATGCGTTGTCAGTACATCAGCTGCGAACACACTAGCCTTTTCACATTTGAATTAACAAGCTGTCATATCTGACTTCTTCTGTGCTAACAATAAATAACCCTCCACAGCTGTTAGTATATAAAAATGAATGCTACTATGTTTAAACAAGAATATACGATATTTAAGCTTTCGTATACTATTCTTTTCTGAGTAACAGTGTCTCTATAAACACAATTTTAATCTATATTTTGAAAAGTACCACAATTACATATCTTATTTATAAGTTACAATTAAACGTCTTCACTGTTAACAAATAAATGTTTTTTTTTTTTATCGAGATCGAATCTAACATGCCAAGACAATGCAAATCTCTAATTAATTTTCCATCTGAATCTATAAAGTAATGCACAAGTTAAATCGTAACAAAGGAATTAATAAAACACAAGTGAAAAAACTTAGGCCAGGATTGAACGCGTAAAATTATACAACTTTATTATTATTATTATTATTTTACTCATGTCAGTTAGACTAATGAAGGACAGAATATAGCTGAAGTAAACCGAAGGGTAGTAATTAGTTTCGAACTTACGCAACTGTGTCAGAGGTTTCATCGTAGCATTTTAACTATTACTACTCTACTGTCATACAAATTAACATTAATAATAAACAACTGAAATATGAATGAACATTTACTACGAAATACGAAACGGCATACATTTCCTACCTATTACGAAGAAAGAAACACAAACATAAACTATCTATCACCTTGCTATACACTCCTGATAGATTAAAAAATAGTAAATCTTTTCATTGCTAAAGTTCTTTTGCTTACGGTTTTGGTTTATATTTAACAATTTAACGACTGAACGCTAAAAACTGTGGGAGTTACACGAAACATTTTTCAATAACTGGTCAGTATAATTTTGAGAAATCACTTTAAAATAAATATAACCAAAGTTATTTTGTCTGCAACATTCAACACATTAGTAAAAGTTTCATCAAAATCAGATAATTTTGTAGTTATTTTAAATAAACATGCAAAACTTTTCTCTTTATAATGTAGTGTGGATCTATTTTAATCCATTTACATTTTATATTTTGTTTTTCAAAACATATTATTTCGCTGAAGTTGGAATTTTGTAAAAACAACGTATTACACTTTCATATAAAAACCTTCAATGATAAAATATTGAATTGATTTATGACGATGTATTAATTTGTTCTTATCTGACAAATATTTAACGTCAGTTTAGAAAACGAAATATTAAGTACTTTTAAAATTAACAATCTTTATGATGGCATAAAAAGTTTTACTTGCGTTTTTAAATTAACCAGCTGTTCGTTTACGGTTTACAGGTTATGAAGATATGACAGCTGTTGTATTTTGCCTTTTTAAAGTCAGATGCACAACCATGGTTACAATAATTGTATATAGTAAGCTAGCTGTTCACTGTCAGATTTGTAAGACGACCGATTGGACTGCAAGTTGGATGATTTTTACCGCTCACGTTCCAACTTACCATCCAACTTACGATCTAACTAGCGTTTTCAATTCGGTCTTCTTTCCTTTAGCAGATGATTTTAAACTTTGAAGCAATTATTTATACTTCTAACTTTTAGGTTAAGTTTTTATTTAAGTTTATACCTCAGCCTTGGTGGTTCTTTTAACCTTTATTATAACTGCTTTCAACCTTCATATAACATATAGGCCTACAAAATAATTTGATTTGGACATTTACCATCTTAGCTTTGAGGTTATTATTAATCCTACACCTTTATTATAAAGAAAACATAACATAATTATTTAGCCTATGTGTATAGAAGGTTCAAATGGGGTTGGCGTACGGAGCACGCAGGGGTTCCCCCTAGTAATACAAAAATATATGTACACACATTGATTTACATTTTTCAAATTATTATGTTCAAATTTTCACGTCCAAGATGAGTTATCTTAACGTTTGTTTCTTTATTTTGCTTTATAGTGTTTTTGTTTTGTTGTTGTTGTAATAACAATTGGACGATTACCCCACTCGCATTCGGATTACCTTGTAGGCTGGTCTGGGAACCCATTCACGTTCCTATATCGGATTCTACATCGGACATTGAATCGGACTACAAATCGGACCGTGAATGGTTAGCTTTAGTAACAGTGAAAACCAAATTTTAGAGCACAATTTTACAAATAACTGCAGAAACCTAATTTATGTAAGTCTTATTTTGAAAAAATGTATAATAAATATAACTTATTTTTTAATCCAATAAATAATCCCTTAATGATTTTAAAATAAGTAACTATTTTAAGGGATCCACATTTATTCCCACTTGTGTAATTTTAGTCTGCAAAATGAGTAAAATTAATCGTAGCTCCACACTCTTGTGTAGGCCTAACTGCATGTGAAGACACGTGCACTTAGATCCGCTTTAACCCTTTCATTGCGGTCGGTAAAGCTTTATTGTGACTAATACTAGACCGAAACATTAAGGGGATACTATTAATCAAGTATTAGCAGTTCTACAAAAGGATTACGTCCTTACCAAATATGATTACATTAAGATATGGTTGACTAATGTATAATGTCTTCTATTTTCTTTTAGGAACCCCAAATTTGTCCACAAGAAATAAGAAGTCTCTAAATTGTCCACCAAAAGCATCTTTTTAATTAAATATTTAAATAAAGCCCGTTTCATTTTACCGATGAAATGGGTTTTACAACTTTTTAATTGGCGAGAAAATTCTGTTTATCATGATGATAATATTGGCCAAGACAATACAACAAAACTTATATTTGTTTTTATTTCAAATTTAGGAAAACTATTAATATATTTGTTTTTACTAGACAAGCACGATGAAATATCCTCTTTTACATAATATGCTAAAAGGTACACATTTTGTTTTTAATATCCCTATATTGTAACCATTTTAGTACCAGTATTTTACAATTTAGATGACAATATATCGTTCAGATCTATCGATTTCAAATCAAACTTTACAGTTTTGCTATCTATTTTGTAAATTTCTATAAAACTATAGGCCTGGAGGTTTGGTGCCATAAAGAACTTGATAATAAAGAATAGTTAATCCGTGCAACAGCAAATAGATATTTTTTTACAATTTTTACAGTTGTTTATAACAGATGAATTATTACAAATTTTAAAAACCGCCCTAGGGTTGATCAGATTTTTTTAATCATACCTAAGAAAACTCTTAAAGATCAAGCCACCTTTAAAAAAAAACTAATTCAAAATCTGTTCGCAGAATAAATTCATCAACATTGATACGCAGATACACAAACACACAGGTACACATAATACTAATACACAAACATACTAATACACACGTTAAACTTACCACTCTCGATAAAGTCCTCTTTCAAAAAAAAAAATCTAAACAAAATCGGTTCATTCGTTTGGGAGCCACGATGCCACAGACAGATATAAATGCACACAGATACCCCAATACACACTTAAAACTTATAACACCCTTTCTGAGTCGGGGGTTAGTAAAATAAATGTTCTATACTTTATTTGGGTATCAATCTTTATTTAAAATGTAGGCTAATAAAAATAAATAGTATTTACTTTTTTCTTTGACTCAACGTTTTAGGATTATTGTTGTACGTATTTTTATAAAATTAAACGTAAGTACAAATGTCCCCTAATAGGCCAATTTTGTTATCGAAAATTACCAGTGGAAACTAACAACAGTTCTTTATATATTAACTGTAATTATACTCAGATTTAATAAAATCAAACTACAGCCTACACTTAGTACAAGCGATTAGTTGAAACAATAAAGGGAAATAAATACTGGTTCAGAACGCGGCAAACTTACGTGAACGAGAGGACATCGAGGGCGGCCAGGTGAAGTGGGTCTTGGCTCTGCATAGTTTCCAATCAACTGTCAAAGTACGTCGACAGATAATCCTGTTTGCAGGCACACACAGCGCAGGTCTATCTGAGCTGATTTATCCGCTTAATTGTATTAATCAACTTGCTCACACTTTATTTGTGCTTCGGTTGTTTTCTCTTATTTTGAAAATTGTTTGAATCGGTAAGTGAAATTACGTGAAAACTGTGCACTATGTATTAGGCCTATACATCAATCTAAGAGTATGACCTCAAATTTGAGAAAATGTACTGAAATTTTAAAATAATTTTAATAATGTAGACCTGTAAATATTTTAAAATAATGCTGTATTTAAAATACATAGATCAGATGGTTTTCAGTGGTAAAATAATCACATGTTTTATACTTCTTAACTGGCAGCGAGACTTTTTCTCATTACCAGATGATTTCTAATTTCTAAATAATGTTTATTTCTAATATTTAGTTTAGGGTTTTGTTAGGAGTATGCCTAAGTCATGCTGCTTCTTTACATTATTTATTAAGCCTTTTATTATGAGCACATCGTTAACTTAATAATTCAAGATCAACATTCACATATTATTATATAATTATAACTGGTCAATTAAATTTCTTTAAAAAGTATGCCTATGTATCAAAATATTTGGAGGGAAAATACAGAAACTTACAAATAATTTAAAATAAAATTTAGATCAGGTAAAACATACAATTGTCTATTTACATTAAATTTTTTTCACTAACGAAAAAATGTTTAAAGTTAGTTTTTATGGGTACTTTATCTTTTAATATATTCCTTGAGCTAGAAAAACAATTAGTATTAGATAAAATTTATTTAAACTACATTTAAAAGTAAACCTTAGTAGGGCCTATATCTCTTGCAGTATGTTATAGTGTTGTTAAAACAAAACGAAATATATTGAAAACATATATTTTTATGATGGTAGGACTATTCTTTGTTTTCTCCTTTTAAATTGTGTATTAAAAACTGATAAAAACATATCTAACAAATAAAGGGTAAGTGTTAAATAAGAAATAAAGGGTATATGGGTAAGTGTGTAAATACACGTAGTAATTGGTATATTGTAATAAAAATAAAAATCGCGTCCATTTTGGAAACTATCTTTCCTAGACCTTTCTAATAATCCATATACTTTCATTATAAATTCAGACCTAACAAATTAGTGTATTTAACAAATGTGAAATATTTCAAAAAATGTGCGGGTTTATGCGAGACAGTCCAGCTCCAGGAGTTGAACCTTATTTATTTATGATTTTAATTGTATTCAAATCCAACTTTGTCAAATTTAAAGAAAACTTTAACATGGTTGTTATAAGTTTATTCGAAAGAATCTACCAAATTTTATAGTTTCAAGACCTTTCTAAAGATTTGAAAGATGCATCGGATGGAAAGTTTTCAGGAATCGACATATTATTGTGTACGAATTTTAAGGCTCATATCTCGCAGCGGAGGTGACCAAATAAAAAAAAATGTTAAATAGATATAGGCCTGTAATTGAATTACAAAACCTCTATGGCTTACCTTTGCATATACCGTTTTTAGGGAAGTGCCAACAATTTTTGTTGAAATGTCTACAGATTGTTGTAAATTTCATCGTAACTAATTGCGAAATGAGAGGAGCTACAAAGCTGTGAATGCGCTGGCACACACGACGAAAATATTCTACGATCCCCAAAATAGTATTTTTTACATTTGCACAGTTTAATAATGTGCTCCTTCTTTTCGTCTATCCTTGGTACAGTTAAGTTAGTAGCACTATATTAACGGTTAAACATTTTGAAGGGGGACACAGGGAAACGGACGTCGGAATATATTCGTTTTAATCTTTCGTCGTCATTATAAATATAATTACACTAACACATTATCTACTGAAAAAGTATTTAATAACCTTACACAAAAGTAAATAGTTCCCATAGGTACCTGATACCTACAGTTAAGATAAAGCATTGGACCCAAGTCGACCCCCTGAGGCACGCCCAACTACCCACACCAATCAGTCGCTAAATGACGTTGATTTGTTTCGGTTATTACAATCAGGTTCAACATAAACTAAATCTTGGAAGACTTTCACTTCCTCTCCTAGAGGTAGCAACAGTCGTCACGCAAACTCTATCAATTAGTACCAGGGTTCATTAATCGCGTATATTAACACTATTTGCATTTTACTTGCAATTTTATAATCGTGACGGATTTTAATTATACGGGAATATCAGTTATTCCAGTCTGTATCTATATGTGGTAACCCTCCCTTCACGGTCCATAAATATCACAGTGCTAATTTGTGTATTTAATTTATTTTAATGCTACAAGAGAGAGATTTTTACGATACCTGTTTCAAAACAGTTTTTCTTAGAGTAACAGACAAAATCTGCTTTTGTTTGAACTGGAGTGAGTATCTTTTCTTATATTTTTTAATAGAGCGAAAGGTTTATTGTCAGATTTTTCTATTAAAATTTGTTTATTATACTACAAATAAGTAATTCAAATTTTTATAGTTATAGTTATGTGTAAAATCATTGTGTTAAGGAAATAATATGATTCGTTTACAAAAAATAAATGTAAATAATTTTTCTTCTTAGACAAAGCGGTGGTTATTATTATTAAACTTAACACGAACGCCTTTGAGTTGTACTTTCATTGTTCGAATTGGCTCCACAATGTCGAAATCAAAGTATATAAATATCTAATGTTATATAGAATGTGTTTTAGAAATACTTTCCTCTTTTCATTTTAAACAAATTTTATGTAACATTTTGTCTTCGTGTTCTAGAAAACAAAGTTTAGTCCTACGCAACTTTGTTGGTGATCCAACAGTAGCAGACTGGACGACCAACCAACCCACTGCAACCAAGATGCTTTTTATGATGGTAAAAAAATTAACTAATTTATAAAATTTATTTGTATTTGCCTTCATAGTTAGAATAATAATATTTATTAAGGTAGAGTTCTGATTATAATTTTTTTTAATTTCAAATTAGTTGTTGTATCATTTAATTTTATGTACTTTGGGTGGTTACCATGTAATTATGTTTTACGTTATAACTCGAGGATTCATTTCAAGGGACAACAGAAAATGTGCTCGTCTTGAAATGAGAAATTTTTTTGAATTTTAAGTTTATGATTTTGAAGATATTCATAATATTAAAGATTTTAATCTGATGATATTTTGTCTTAGGGTATAAGATAAATTCTTTCTATACTATTAAAAGTTTAATATGAAAATTATAAAAATTTCGACTTTGTACAGTATCTTAATAATTTCTAATTTATATTTTACGAAAAACGCAAAATGTCCTTCATACGGATAACAATGTGGATCATAGGAATTTGTATTTCCTTTTTATGCATTGAACCTACTATTGCAGAAGTGAGGACTTTAATCTATGTTAATATCAAGTTGCACGTAAAAGTGAATGACTCATCATGAAACATTCGGAAATCCCTCAAACATTATTCATCTAGTTATTGCCAAAAGAGATTAAGTTAATCTTTAGTAATAAAATATATGAACATATACTTAATTATTCTTCTTCTATCACCTTTAATTAGCTTTAAAGTTTATATGCACGTTCATTGGTTCTGAAACTTGTCCGAAGCTAACTAAGTAAATAGACTTTATTAAAACATTGAAACGCACACGTGACATTGCGTGACAAATCGCATGCCTATAGAACTCTATCGTACTTACGCTGTTATCGCACATAACCACTGAGACTTGTTCATAAGCATAATATATTGCTTTAATTCTATAATAACTAGATAAAAAAACCTTTTTCAAATCTTTTCGTCGTTATTGTTGTATTTATAATTTCGAGCGGTAGGAATAAAGGTTAACAAAACTTACACAAACATTTCTTAACATACCTCACACAATTTCGAATCGTGTAGAAATACAATTCAACTCATTGTAGCTAAACAGTTCACGTTATTAATTAAATTTGTTTAACGGTATTATAAAGTTCTAAGGGATTCTTTACGTTATTCCGTAGTTTGGTAACCGTGTTTGCTCCATTCGCAGATTTGTAAGCAAAATTATTTAATTATATTTTAGATTGTTTTACTGAGAGTGGAATAAAACACAATCATAGGTAGAAATTCAACATTTAAAATTGCAACTACACAAACAACGATGGTTTCATCTGGATTCAAACCGGGGACGTTTAGCTTTCTTTCTTAGTTAGGCCTACAAAAACGGTCTTGGACATTATTTATTGTATTAATTTGTAAACTCAGCATATTTGGCTATCTAGGGTACATATTTAGAAAACTTACCAATTTTAGTATTTCCGTCTCATATATTGTGTTTAACATCTAAAGCAAGTATGGACTATAAATGAGTTTTATAATATTATTGTTGTGAAAAAGACCTTAATTTCTTCAAGTATCTTCGGTAGAATAAAGTCAATCATTCGCAAAACAATTTAGGACAAACCCCAGTTTAAGTCTTATAGTTTATTTTGGTCTGGCCTTGCCTTAACCTAAAATTGTGTTTGAGGGAATGAAGTTTGTCACTTATAAAACATTTGTTTATCTGTCACTGTGTACATCTAGTTGATATGATAATACAAATGTACCAATCTGGCTACAATCAGGGTATGTAAATAGTTACCACTATATTACTTACGTATGATAAAATGTCTCGACGTTAAACACAATGTCGTACAATACTAAAAGATGTTTAAATACAACAATAGACAATTATCTTTGCTTCTTTCGTGACAAGGAACTCATAACTGAGTATTACTAGTAATAATAAAGACTGAACATAGTTTTAAAAAGATGTTTAATTTATTAATTTGAAATACACTCCAATATGTTTATTACTTATTCCTGCTTAACCCTTATGGAATAAAACTTCATGTGTAACGGCACGTTAGTGATTTTTATCGTTAAGCGTTCACTACAATTAATTTTAAAGCAATGATTATTTTTTACCTTTTCAATCACCGTCCTTCACAAAAGCGTGACATAACTCATAAGAGGGGTAAGTACTCTTTGTCGTCTAGATTTGCTTCATCAATTTTGAACAAGCTTTTTTTAGAGTTCTTTCCTTAAAAATAAAACATGAGGCCATTAAGACCACTTACTTGTCCGGCACTCAATCTGTCTAACACAAAGTATTTTCTCTGAGACGGATAAATGTATCATAATGTCAATTCGCCTAAATTTAAAGCTTCATAGCTCGAATAACATATTCCTTTAAATAAAAAAATATTTTGATATTAATTTTCGGGGCCAACACTTTGTCGGTACTGTGTAATTTTGGTATCATACAAAAACCAATGTTTTTAGATATTTTTAAGGCAAAAAACTGTTATCTTCGCTTATAATCTTTTTAGAGGTGCATTACAGAAAAACTAGTAGATTAAAATGTTTTTGAGAAAAAATACATGTTTTGTATGCTAGCACTGTTCATACTGAGTGAGTAACATTCTATACTTTTACTGGTTTCCACTAGCAATGCATAATTTGTGTCCGTCATGATATTGTTTCTGGTTAGATGGTTTTTTGCGTCTGCTGTCAGAAGTGGTTACTGGTTGGTTACGCCAAGTTCTACGTTCCTCCTCTTTGGAAAACCTTACCACATAAGTATTTCTCTAACCTTTGTTTTGTACCAGCATTTATTTTTGTATAATCTTTAGAAGCTATGTGATAACTGTACAATGTATCTGTGACAATACAAGCTAAATACTAAATTGCGCATAATCTATTTGCAACATGCATTTTTCCATCTTTATTTTTGCAGTGTTATCTTAGGTATTTAAAACGTTCAGATTTTCTTTCACACTTGTGTCATCTTTTGTAGGTTCACATTTGTGTTTTCTTGGATTTGTTTAGCAAATTTTTGCAAGAGTAAATTCTTTAAAATATTGCGAGTTGATCAGGTGTTATGCAAAATATAAATACAAAACTTATAACTAGGCCTATAATGTAATTTAGCGAGCTAACTCAGGTTTAATTTGAAAAATTTACAAATGAAGAAAGCCTTAATTTCGAAAGTGCTAGTTGTCTATAGGTGGTAGGGAATCCACTGCAGCGGCAATACCAAATAGCATTAGTCACCGACAGCCACGCCGGCGCCGCGCCACTGTGTTCAGTTCGGTTTACACATATTAGAGATTTTGTTTAAACCCTACAATAAATCTGAAACTAAACATGAGTCAGGGGGTAGACAGTGTCGTGTGAGGGAGGAAGTTGATTTAATGTGTTGTGCCACGCGACAATCAGACCACCAAAAAGAAATAAACCTTTGAGGGTTGTCCACGTGCTAAACAACCCTTTCTGCGGTCACCCTTGCTTCTCACCCCTGGGGTCAACCCTACCTGGCAGTAGTTTAGTATAGTATGTCATCATATAGATATACTCAAAATGTAGACCTACAATATTGTATTACTAAACAAATTTATTTATTTTAACGTTTTACTTCATAATTCAAAAATGATATCTTAAAGCGTAATAATAATACAAAATAAGGTTACTACCACACGTACAATAAAAGATAAGATATCTTTAACCTATAAAGATTATAGGTAAGATTATAGGTACGATAATGATAGGTAAGATTATAAAGATTTAGATAAGATATCTAATAGCCTAAGGTAATTCTTTTTCTCAGCAATAGGGTTAAGGGTCGGCTCTAGTAAAACAGAAAGCAGCCTGCGACTCCCTACAGCGGCGGTAGGTTACGCGGACATTGCTCATTCTAAATCCATTTAAAACCCGCAATTATTCAAATAGCGTTTTTTTAAAAATACCAAACTCTTGGGGACAAAATTCTTCATCCGAATGGCTTGGTAATTTTTCGCTATAAATAATAGTTACAACGTAAAAAATATTCAAAATCACCCTATAGCGGCGGTAGGTTACACGGACATTGCTCAGCCTAAATCCATTTAAACCCGCAATTGTTCAAATAGCGTTTTAAAAAAATACAAAAATCTTGGGGACGAAATTCTTCAGGCGAATGGCTTGGTAGTTTTTCGCTATAATTAATAATGACAACATAAAAAATATTAAAAATCAATGTTTTAAATTGTTAATAAATATTAAACAAAATATTTTTCTTAATGTTTAAAAAGCCATTTGCATGCATATTGACCATAGCTTTAAAATGACATATCGTTTATAATTTTCCGATCAAAAATAAAGGAAAAATTTGGATTTTAATTTAACATTGGTCTTATGGAGTGTCAGCCAACATGGCCGACAGCTAGAGCCGACCCTTAATGGGAAAATATTGTCAAACAATGATTTATTTTATGTTTGATAATCCACCCTGTAATTTCATATGGTATCTAAATTACCTGTTCCACTTTTCGCAAATAATCACTTCGTGAAAGGATTGCCATTGTATATTTCTGTCCTCTGTATTTCCATAGTTACTTAATGCTTTAAAATCTTTATATATTAATTTATCTCACTAAATGTATGGGGAAAATTGTATCGATTGAATTTAGTAATTACGTTGTCGGGCAGTTTACCGTGTTTAAAAACATTCTACTTATATAATAATGAAGATTTTGCCATATCAGCACTAGCTATGGGACATGACCTTCGTGCAGTTCGGAATTGCACAATGCACGAAACAAATTAAGTGAAATTGACCGGTAGTTTAGATCTGCTTTGACTGTTTCTGAGAACGTATGCTAGCAATTAATTCATTTGTTCCAAGATACATCGAACTTTTACATGGCATGAATGTGTTTTTTGTTTTATCTCAGCTGTAGGCTACTTCTAAAGCGTGCACGCTTATTTTCTATTTTTTAAATTCTTCAAATTTGTACTACATAATATTATAATGTTATAATATTGATGTTAAGATGGCTTGGTTTGAAACTTTTTAAAGAAATATTGTCAAAATGTTGTTATTTCAGTTATAAAGCACTATAATTTCAAATGGAAGAAAGTGGAGTTAATAAACTCCAGTTGTTAAAAATAAATATAATCAGAACTCTTGGTATTATATAAGAAAATAATAGGCTACCATAAACTTGAAATGTATACAATAGGCCAACTTCTACAATTTATCTAAGAAATCATAAATAAGTGGACTACATTTATTAGACAGAAATAAATATTATTATCAGTTACAGCCCTTTGAATACTAAATCGCTAATTACTTAATTAGTTTTAATCATAAAATGGAACTTGCTGCTTAAACTAATTTCAAGATTTAGTTTTATGTGTAGAGTTAATTATTAATGGTTTTTAAGTTACGTTTATTATTCCAGTTTTGACTTACCTCAAATTAATTTCACTTAGGACTAGCAGGCGAACACACCCAAACTTTAGGTTCGCTTTAAAAACATTGTTCAAGCTGTTTGTTTACTGTTTTATGCCAAAATTAAAGTCATCGAAACATTTTCCAAATAGTATAGTCTTGAGATAGTAAACTTATAAAATGTTTAAAAGTACTTTGAACACTAAGATGCTAGCCGCATAGACTGAATTTTATTTTTAGGATCATACATTTTTAGATGGCAGTAACAACTACGGTATCAAGCTGTCTATATTTTTAATCGATTTTAATATACGTAACTAATAGAGGTAATGATTGAATTCCCGATCTCACAATTTAAAAATGCCTATACATAGGTAAACGATGTAAGAATCATATTCGACTCTATATTTATTCCTGCTCAGAACGCTTAAATTCCCGACCTTCAGAAAATTGACGACGTAGAATAAGATTTCTTTATTGTAAGTACATCTGTACAACACTAGTTAATAGTGCCAACTAATAAAAAAATATTTTTAAAACCTACTAAAAACTTAAACGTGTAAGGACAAGGACTAGGAACACTTTTCAACTAGTCGCAGTGCGGGAAAATCTAATTAATTTCCTGCCATGACCAAGCAACAATGCTTGATGCTCATTTATTGGTCATTACCCGTTGCTAGGCAACAGGAAGCATTGTTGACAACGTACTGTACTCTCTCATGCAAACAATGCTGTATTGTTTTTTATTTAGTAATCTATTAATTCTTTTTATTTGCACGCTTCACTGTCGAGAACAAGGAATCATTAATTTTAATAAAAGCATTGTTAAATTTAATTTTGGTCTGCACCGTTGAGATAAATAACATTAAAACTTAAAAAGAACAAAACAAAATAAATTTAAGTTTGCAATATTTTAAATTTAAAAGATTTTATTCAAGTTTTAAAGAATTTAAAAATACTCGAAAATAGGCCTAAGTATAATTATTACGATGATACTGATGATATGGTTTTGGTCGAACAAAAGTTAATCATTTACAATTTGTATTAAACAATATTGATTTCAAGGCTTAGTTACAGTATAAAAATTATGACCAACTATAAATTTCAAATCAGAAGTCGGCTACCTATATGTATAATACAAATATTTAAATACTTTATATTTCGAGTAAAGGGTAACTATTTAATGTCAGAGTTATGACTAACTACAGTGAGGAGTTTTTAAGAGTAGCACTACTTTTTAAAATACAATAAAGCTTCAGAAATGAAGCAAATAGTAGAATAAATATCACAAAAATTTGCCATGAAATGAAAAATAATTATGCAGACTGTTTCTCCTTGAACAGAAAACAAAAATATTGTCAAATATGTTATTCTACAAACCTTTATGCGTTTAATTTTACATAATAAGTTTCTCACTAAATGAATTCAAAACTTAAAACACTCATTTAATATATAAAAATTGGTAAACTTAATGCAACTTAAATAGTTCTATGTAGATAGACCTCGTGCCTATTCTAAAGTTGAAGATAATTCGCTTTGCACAGGTAATGTTTGTCATGAACAACTTAGCATTAAGTTTACTGAACTCCAGATGCCATTAAAACGATAGTCACACTTTTCGGAATACGAAAACGGAAACATTAACCATCGTCTGTGGGAAAATGGTATAACGACAACAATACCAACTGCCGAATTTTTTGTGGGCCTGCGTGTCCCATCAAGGACATCTAACGGTAGGCGGGTTTGATGAAGAGAAGACACGTAAATGGTGGTGTAGGTCAGGAATATGCTGCGTGCAGCGATCAGCTGATACAGCATGCAAGAAAGAAGCCACTGGATACAATAAGAAACGAATTAACACAATTAAAAGGAAAAACAATGTTAAATCATATTTTTTTAATTGTTATTAAAAATAAATAAAATTTTCCTGACTAGTATAATTATATTCATCCATAGTTTTTTATATTTTAAAGTAAGTCTACTGTTTCCTCCATTTCCCTAATATATCAATCTTTTAAATGAGTGTTATCATACAATTACTATTTTAATTGTACAATAACTAAAACAAGTTTATTTCACCAAATGTTTCTCATTATTCTGTAGTTTATAAAATAAATAAAATAGATTATTAAATGTAAATAACATATAAATCTCATTCCATGATTTGAAATTGTTAGATAGGCTACTTTAAGTTAGTTATACTCTTGCAAAATATTGCAATGTGAATTGTCATTAATTGTTACTAACCAACAGGTCGATTGAATTATTTATTTACCAACATACAACTAATATCAATCTAGGCAATGAAGAACTCTAACAGATTCTACTAGCAGGTAAATGTGAATATAACATAAAACAGTGTCAAAAAATAATGGGTTTCGTTCTACTACTAAAATGGTTTTGAGGTTTCCACCTGATGTAATTATATAATTCGCTCATTTTTATCAACTCTAGCTTTATAATCTACGCAACTAATTTAAGCTAGTTGTATTCTTAGTTGTAAATTATAGGTATTCGTCACATTTGACTATTAACAAATGTACAAAGTTTACTTGCGATTATATGTATGCACTTAAATGCAAAATATTAGTACAAAATTGTACCCAAATAATGCAATACGAGTTGAACTTAGTTTAACCTTTAATGTTAATTTCATTTCACGTGGTTGTTGGTCTAAATCTATCACCTAAAGTGGACAAGAATGTTTAAAAACTATTTATTCGTTGAAATAATAACGAGGATATTAACTGCTGTATGAAGACTAGCCTATATATCGTATTTTTACTATTAGTTCTTTAATTTTACAAATAAATGTGCTTACCAAAATATTAGTTTCACAAATTTTGGGTTTCCTATAAAACGGAAGGGTACAAACAAAATGGGGTACATTTAAACCCCAAAATATAATTAACTGCCTCTTCACCAACTCTTCCGGAATGAGAATAAACCATGAAACCCGCCTGCCTTGGAGTTTATTGTTTGGTTTACCGCCTCCACATTATAGATTTGCCCTTGATTCAATCACAGATAATAATTTCTGTACATATTCCCTGGTCCAATCTAACAATCTGGACGATGATTGGTCTACTGCTCGGATTCGTATTTTGATCGACATCTTTATCCCTCATTTCGAAGGTAATTACTTTTTTTCACCCACTTCCATTTTTCATTATTGTTATTTGATCCAGAAAGCGGCTAACCAAACCTGGTCGGCTTACCTCTATAAAACTCGCAATGTAACCAGTTTTATGGTTCATCCAATAAGAATAATTATTTAGTTTTAGAAATACATCTCTGTGAGCCTTAATGACTTCTTTATTGACCTGTAAAATGAATCTCTAACACAGGTGTAAAAAGAACGCCTGTTTTTCTGAGGGAACGTATTTTTTCTTTTTTTTTTAATTGAGTGTGTAAAAGTTGCACCTTTCCATCAACCGCTGTCTGAGCTGTTTCTTTCAAACTAATTCAGTACTCAGAGACATCAAATAATTGTTTCTGCCGAATTTGAAAACTATATGTGTCCATTTATGATACATTTTGTTCTTATAATATAACTCCATAAATTTTATTTTACAAATCAGTTTACTTTTCAACGTTACAACACTTCTACTAAAATCTATTACATGTATTCAAATAAATTTTGTAAAATGAGGAACGACTAGCTTGCAACATTCTAGAATGCTATGACCGAAAAGTGTACTCTGTTGCTATGTGTGTGTAGTATAAGGATTTTTACAAACAAAATTTAAAAGAAACCTTATAAGCCTAAGTAAGAAGGCTCAGACTTGTATAGAATGGCTTGGTTCCTTGATTTTCGGGTCTTAAAAAGTATCTAGTGCAAATACTTTTAATGTTAATTTATGTCAAAAAAGCTATTTTGAAACAAACTTAGTTTAAAAAATGTGAATTACCTCCAAACTCGTAACCGTAAATCAAACTCGCAATTAATTTAAAACATTTGATATTTGACGGATTTCATGGACACATAACAAAAATATGACCATACTAAAGAGTCAATAGTAGGTACTAGCCCCCAAAAAATATACGGACTGAAAAGATTTATTTTAATATAATAATAATATGTTTAAAACAAAAATTTCAAAACAATTTATTTTGCAAAAGTGGATTCCTTTGGCGATCTCTGTCTGCATCAAGAAGCCAGATTATGAATTCAAAATAAATGAGAAAATATTGTTAGTTAAGTTCTAAAACATATTTAAAGATTCGTGTGTTTTTTGTATCTCGTTTATACAGGGTGACTATTTTAAGTATGCCACCAATGGTATATCAGAAGCGAAAAGATTTGCAGGAAACTTTAAATCGGGAACTTCACTCTCTTTTCAGTGACCAATAAAAATATGAATTTGGTTTATTCAAATTCGGTTGCCATTTTCCAGTATGGCGGGCAACTTTCGAATTTCTTATGTAAACCCCTATTTTTTATAACGGATTTGCGTTTTACGTACAATTTTAAGACGTTTTTATTCTTGGTATTTTTTTGATAAAACTTAACCGTTTAGCCGCTAAGAGCAATGAAAGTTTCAGAAACTTTTATTTCAATAATTATTAAAGAGACTTATTTTCAATTTGCAATCAATAAAATTTAACTCAAAGTGCAATATTTTATGCAATGGAATGTTAAAAAGTTGTTGCAATTTCATAAATACTTTATTTTATACAAAAAACGTACTTAAATTACTGTTAAAAAATCGCTAACCCAACCACTGTGTATTGTGTAAGAAGATGTATTTATGTGCGCACGCATCTATTTATGAGATGGAGGACACTTTGAAAACCTGCTTTAAGTCGTAATTAAGTCATCTTGACTGCCTTTTTACGTCCCAAACATTTTGTTGCTGTAATACAAAGAAGTTTCTTACAGTACTATGTACGCTTTACGATGTAGGAGAAGAAATCTGTAAAAACAGTACAGTTGTCATGTATGTTATTTAGGAAGTTTTAACAGAATTTAAGTACGTTTTTTGTTTAAAATTAAGTATTTGTGAATTGCAACAGCTTTTTAACATTCCATTGCATAAAATATTGCACTTTGAGTTAAATTTTATTATTTGCAAATGGAAAATAAGAATCTTTAATAAATTGTTGAAATAAGAGTTTCTGAAACTTCCAGCGCTCGTAGCGGCTAAACGATTAAGTTTATAAAAAAAACACCAAGAATAAAAAAAGTCTTAAAATTGCATGAAAACCCCAAATCCATAATAACAAATAGGGGAAAATTACGGCATATTTTTGAAATTTCAAATTCATATTTTTAATGGCCACTAAAAAGTAGGTGAAGTCCCCCATTTAAAGTTTCCTGCAAATCTTGTCGCTTCTGATATACCAATGGTGGCACACTTAAAATAGTCACCCTGTATACTTTAATACCTAACTATTTTCTACAGGAAATATTTTTATTCAGTTTTCCTTTTTAATCTATTCAATATATATTTTTTTTACAAAAGGTCGCCCCGCTTCCCCAACCATTCAAATATTACAGGTAATGTAAAAAATAATTTAAAATATATTTTAATTTACAATTAACGCTCACATATGTTAAGTGTTATCTTGCATAAATCAGGAACCCCCCCCCCCCCTAATTTGAACTATGCAACATAATTATACTTTTATATATTTTCTAATTACTTTAAACGCCACTTTGTAGTTAATATTTTGTTGTTTAAAATTTAGACTTTAATATATTATACATAACCAAGTAGTGTAGAAGCACGTAAGAAAACGAATGTGTTTTACACGTGTAAAGTCATTAATTATTATGTAAATAATAACAAGAGTTTGGAGCTTTGCATGTTTTTAAATTCTATATCAAAACCATACTTTTTGTGATTATCGAATCAACTGCTTATTTACATATTCCTGTCCTAAATCATTCCGAATTTCAACCATTTCTCTTCCAACATTTTAATTCGTTTATATTTTATTATCGTTTAGTTTCCCATGCATATCGTTACACAAAACATTTCTCTGGATTCCAGTTTTACGGAGAACAAAGACCTAAGTTTGGAAGTGTGAAGGAAAGTGAAACCTCGTCAGATATGATCGACATAACTTTTAATTGCGACCTGAACTGAGCCTCGAATTAATTAAGCCCATTGTTCTAGTTGAGACTGTTATAATTTGTTGCATAATTGTGCTTCGGAGTCAACACAATCAGTGCTTTGTTTCTAAACAGTGCGCTGCTGTTGTTAGGAAATCCTGAACACTATTTAATACTGACAACAGCTGTCTCTGATACACCGATATTTAAATCAAATGAGTTACCGCTATACGAACCAGCATGTCAACTACTGGAATTAATACTATTCCAAATGTAATGATAACTTTATTACAAACTACGTATCATATCTTATGTGTGTGGGAAACCATTTTGATAAAATAACTATTTTATTTTAGACCAAATTAATTCAAGTTCATTGCTTGTGTTAAATGTCAGCCTTATTCGTAAAAGGCCTATACAGAAGTGAAAATAATAAGGCAATAATTAATGATTGTAGTGGCCTGATGACATCTGAGGCTTGGTATACGAACGCATTATCGAATAAGCTTTTAATATTTAAAATACCACTGCCTTTTGTTGAAACGACAGAAAAAATATTCAACACTCTGCAATAATATGAACCCACTGTTTAAATTTGCAAGTTACGAAATTATAGCCTATGTTCTTGATCCTGGATTCTAATGGTGTTCGGCTTTTAATTCTTTTAAATCCGTTTAGAATATTTACTAACTGATGTCAGCACTTCATGATTTTGTTTTTCAAAATAGTAAAAAATTTACTGCATTTTAAAAGGTTAATTTTACGGAGGAAATTCATCCCGTGCCCGAATCACATAAGAGTTGAGAACGTGTAAAAGTACCAACCTCGTAAACTAAAAAAGTTTAGCTCTGATTAAATTAGTAGGCTAATGCTTGGATATTAAAAGTTAACTTGTTAATCGTAAAGGTTGAAACATTTTTAATTGTTGATATGAAAGAGCAGATGAAATTACAGAAAGAGTACCACTAGTCTTGAGCATCTCTGGTCATACAGGCGAAATAATTAACTTGAGGGTGTCACGGTAAAAATCGGGAAATAGTGGTTAACAGAAACTAATTTATGAACACAGACCACAAGGAACTTGATCTTTTTGTAAGACACAGGAAAATCTTTTGTAAATTAAAATCAAAATTTATGTCTTTATCAAATGGAAGACTAATTCAAGTTGACGAGTTATGTTCAGTATGACATAGCCTACATAGATTTTACTATCATTAGCAATCTCTTTAATTTTAAATATAAGATAATTTTTTTCAAAGTAGTATCAATTTTGGACAAAATATGGTCAGCCTATTTTTATAAATGAAGTGTAAATATGATACGAACCCAAACTGTTTAAGTATTCCAATCAAATAAATGAGTGAATTTGACAACTTAACACTTATGTACTTATGACGTATTAGTTATGTAGGCCTATGTAGGCCTAAATATCAACTGATATTTAAAGCGATAATTTTAGTCCTAAAAATAAATATAATTTTAAGGTACTCATTTTGTAGACAATGTTCATTCAACATTATGCAAGTTATCGCATGTTTTATACATTCAACATATCACTATAATTACTTTATTGTGGCAATTTAACGATATGAACGGTTTCTCTACTCCCTCGGTGTGTGTGTATACGATCGTTCATACATAGCCTAGTTAACAGACAGTTCAAATTGCTACCTATAGCGGGTAATAGTTATGTGTCATTTAGATGGTAATTATGTAATTATCAAATAAAAAATGGTGTACATAATTGCCACTGAAACAGCGCTGATATAGAGTTAATGGGTTTTTAATATAAGTTTAAACTATAAACGCAAATACAAGCTCGCTGCAGTATCTCTGCCTATAAATACTTGTATATATTTCGCCAAGGTGAGGTCTGATTTACATATCTTCCAATAACTGCCTATTTGTTTACGTTATGTATAATTATTGGTAATTAAATTATTAAAGGCGTTCCCTAAATAGTTCTTGTGACCTTTAGAGAAAGTGTTTATATGATGTAGACAGTGTCCGGTAGGCTTAGTGTCTGAATAATTATTTCTTATGTACAATTCCATTGGTTACTTATCTTAGGAAAAGGGGCTACTAAACAACTTCTACATGTATGCAGTCCAAGAAAATAAATGTCGGTTGAAAATTACGTAACAAAAAATGTTAATTTACAAATTATCCTTCCATTTGTGTAATGAATTAGTTTCTCTTTATCTTAAACATTGTTATATATATAAGATAAGGCAGTTTTCCAGCCAAAAAAATTTGGTCACAAATCTAGACATTTAACCTTAAAAGTATATAACATTTTGTTTATAGGACTCAAGGTAGAATAAATTGTGTGAAGTACTAGAACAGATTCCTGCAAAGTTTGCGTTCCAATTCCTTCTTCCACACTTTATTTTTACAACGAATTTTACTTTATAGTGTCACTATAAACACTTAAGCCAAGATGGTAAATAACCTAATATAATGATGTATAAATCGAACTATTAAGTTAACGACATATCTTGTGTAGGCCTAATAGTAAAATTTAGAAAAGCAAGACTCAAGAGCACTATTAAATTATAAACCCAACCTCAAAAATTAGATACACAAATTATTTCAAAGTTTGAAATCAGCCAATAATTGAAATGACACTCAACATTAAACAACTAACTGCTAGAAATATAATTGATGTTTTAACTGTCTTAAATGTATCTAGGGTTAATTTAGGAACTGATAATCTAAATTTTTAGCTTTTTCGCTCTGCAGCTGAGTTAGTCACGCCGTTAAAAATTATTTCTCAACTATTATTTTTTACAATATTTTTTTATAACATTCTTAAACAAGACAAACACAAGACATTCATGAATGAAGTAGGTCTTTGTGTCAACTCTTTTCTATATTACACGTTATTTAGATGTATTATGAGTTGCCAATGTTTGGTAAAATGTAATGAGTGAAATTTACTAAAAGAGTTTGGCAATTTTAAACTCTTGCAAAATTTGTTCATGTTCTTATGTAACATTTTATTAATACCAATTTTAAATCTAAATGATTAATGCTCAATATATAGCATAAATACATTGATCACAAAATTTCTTTATTGTTTAAAATGTAACAGATAAAAGTGACGTACGTATTTTTAAGTATTTACTTTTAATTTAGCACAGTTAAAAAAACTTAGACTTGTTTTCTCTACCTTAAATTTTTTTAAATGTAGGTATATTTGAAAATAATGATTTTTCAACCAAGGTTTCTTTGGTTTGCTTCCAGTTACGAGTTCATACCATACTTTGAAGTTACTCATGATTTAGAAGATCAAACCTAAACAGATCAAGCAGGACCATGTCCTCTACAAACTAAAAATATCATCTAAGGTCAATGATCGGGTTTCGTTCTTTACCCTGGTCTACATCTGTATCGTCTGCGTATTGCTATAAAAGTCAATTTAGCTTTTACAAATCAAAGTTTGCGAATTAAACAGCGATTATTTAAACCCGAAATAATACTGCCGTGTGTTTTCCCAACATGTAAATAAAGTTCGTTAGCGGAGCGGCGCGGCTTCGGATAATTTGGCCGGTAAGTGAACAATCAGCAAACAAGCTCTAATTAATCCATCCCGACAGCCCCGGTCTGGGCTCTTATTTGGCTCCGGAAAGGTTATTACGGCTCGGACTTTTTGTTTTTGTTGCATCGGCTATTAGGCGTTTCTTAATGCGATCATAATCGTGCTCACCGTTCCTCGTCTAGAAAACTTTACACTTGTGCTTCGGATTGTCCTCGCATTTCGTCTGTTGTGTTGTGTCACTTAATATTTTTTGTTTCATTAGAACGTACCTGTAGTTTATACATGAAATTGTGCGAGTGCAAGTGAAAACTTCTTTTTCAGAAACAAAAATCAGACATTGCCGTCAAACTTATTTATGTTTTACAATATTTTTAAGGGATGTTTTAATAATCAATATGATTTCATTCTTTTCTACTTTGTAGTTCTTGAAAAATATTAATAAATAATGAAGCTGACAAAAGTATAATAATTATAATTTACTAACAACATCGTTCTTATTATCAGTTCATTTTGATTTTCGGAACATGACATCCAAAATTATATTTAATGTGTTTTATTCTTAAGATTTCAATTAATTTAGCGAAAATTTGATTTAATATATATCCTCGTATCTCCTGACTAATGTCCACACGCTTTACACGTTCGTATAAGCACTTGTTTAAAATAAAGAGTTATCTTGTTAAAAATTAATCAATATCTTGGGAATAATTACCCAATTTACAGCCGCTTTCTATGTCATTTTCCTAGATACAATAATTAATTGTTTACGTACTTTTTAGAGGATTGGCGTGTTTTCCACGGTTCGAATGTTTGACGATCGCATTATCGAAGTCTTTACATTTTATATTTTTACTGGTAATACATGTCTATTAATATAAATTGAGGCAGCCAAAAATTAAATTATATAAATAAATATCAAGCTTGACCTAACAAATGATTTTAGCGCAAATTATTATAAATAATACGTTTATTTACTCAAAAGCGTTTCAGCGACAACGCCACTGCCGAAGAAGGCTTTTGTGTATATAAACGTAATATTTAACAAAATGCGTGTTAAAGTATTATTATATTGCAAGAATTTAGTGGATTGTCTTTAAAACATCCTAAACTGTCATAAAGACGATGAGTAGAGTTAAGTTCAATAAAATAATAATATATTGACGATTACAAATTCATGATCTTCTAAATATATAATATATATATATATATATATATTCTTTTCTTTTGAAGTACATAAATATCACGATTGACTACGGCTTACTTGGTAAACCAAATCAAATTATTTTATCCAGATTTGTATACATGATGTTTCATTAGGACTCTGTCATACATCTCAGTCATATTCCTTCACAAAAATAATACAACGTTTCTAAAATTAGGTCTCTAAACGGTTTGTTTTCCGTTGTAGTAACTAACTATCTCGCTCTTATTGTGTCAATGGTTGAGCTGCAGTAACTTTCACGGTAAATTTAATAAATGAAATGAACACAAATTATTTAAATTACTAAAATAAATAATCAGTTGATCTAGGAATGCAGCTGACAGAATTGTTCTCTAAATGTCCTTTAAAATGTTATTTTCATCGTACTAAAACAACTGCATTTAAGTTAATGTCAATAACCAGTCTGAAAATTGTATTTATTCCATTCTCTTCAAAAAATCTGATAATCAAAGTCTGTAAGAGGCTTGATTGAGAATGTGTAATATTAGGGTGTAAAGTAATGTTAGTAGCTTTATTATTTGTTTTGAGTTGCTTAACGTTTTAATAATATAGTTTTCCTCTAAATTAAAATGTATGTTTATATTTTTATTCTTGCTTGTCTCAAAAATGCTTCGTTAGTACCTTGATTGATTTTTTTTACAATTTTGAAGTGAAACATTCTTTAGGCGCACCTAGCACTTTTTGGATGCGGTAGCCTGAAATATACGAACCCACGATACGCGATAATTTGTTTCCTTCTTGTCTGTAGCAGCAGAAGCGAAAACTGTTAAACAGTGTAATCCAAAATTCAAGGAATAAAATGTTTTCCGGTTGATTTCAGATTTGATTCTTGGACGAAACCTCTTATTTAAACCTTATTTATAAGCTTATTGAAATTAAAACTTCTTTAGGCTACCGAGCACTTTTTGTATGAGGTAGGCTGAAATATACGAACCCGCGATACGTGAGACGATTTGCGTTTTTGAATTCGTCGATGATTTCTTTTTCTTCATTAGTTTACAAACGTACTAACGTAAACCAGAAGTTTAATGTAACAGATGATCGTACGAAAAGAAGAAATCGACAAAATAAAATAGGCAGTAGTAAATTCAAAGACTCAAAGCTGTGTGGGTTTTGTCACATCAAGCACCGATGAAATGGACACTGTGCTTCTAACTTTGTAAGTTGTGTTAAATTAGTGTAGGCTACTTGGTGATACTCTAAAATGGACACAGTGTTTTCAAGTATTTTAAATGCCTACATTTCATAACTTGGTTGCTATGGTAATGAATGTAAGTGCATTAAAGAAACATATGTGTTCGTTCAGTATAAGCCTTAAAGCCTAACCTAACATTATGTTGTTAAAACGTTTAATACAAATTTGCTGTTTAACTTTAATATGTAACAACTGATATTAAAATTATAAATCATAAAGTGAGCCTTTCTCGAACCTGTGTTGGTTCAGTTTAGGTCGATCCTAAATTGTGTTTTATTATTAGTTGACTATAAACAATCACGTTTATGTTTCAAGACAAAGCTTTTTTCGGGGGGGGGGGGGGGGTTGAAATATGTACTGGATTTATCAAATATAAAACGCCATAATATATACATAATATGCCAAATATAAAAAAGTTTTTGCCTCAATTTTGTTTCTTATACACTAAATATTGTTTGTTTTTTTAACTACTGGAGGTGAGCTTTCTACTATTTGGAACAATTTTTCAGACTCATTTATATATATTTCGACCCGTATTTTACGCTTGAAGAATTTCAGTACGGGGTTATTTTATTGTTAAAATTGAAATCATGGTGAAATCTTTCCTAGCCCTAACTCGAAAACAAAGCTTTCTAATGAATGTGTCAGTCACATTATAGCTACAAATCGATATTGGCTTGCTTTTTGGAAACTCACCAAAGAACAGAAAGGTTTGTAGATTGAACAAACGTTTAGACTTGCGCAATGACTATCACTGGCTGAAAAGTAATGGGAGCCGAGTATTTATGAAATATAACAAGGCGAGTGGTTTACCTTGATAGACTAGACAGACAGACAGACCCTGCGAGCAGTTCCCACACTTCAAGGGTTGTACGGAACTTTGCCGACCAATCACAACTCATTAAATTAATCAGCTATAATGTCGCACTTTTCCTTTTTGTTTTTACTTTATCGATACCATTGCTGCCATTAACAAGCTATTAACACTTGTAAACTATGATCATCGACAGGTCTGTTTCTCAAATAAATTTATATCACATAATTAATTTACGGTTTCTTATTTTTAGATTGTCGTGGAAAAAGTATTGTTGACGGAAAAAGTGGTTTGAAGTATTGGTTAAACGTTTTCACGCAACCACGATCCGATTAATAAAGTAATTATGGCACGATTTTCGTAAAATTAATTATAACATTGTGATATTAATACACTCTTATAAAATAAACATATATTTCTTGTATTTAATATTAAATACATTATTTTATGTGTCTCGTTTTATTTATTTTATGTCTTACTCATATTATGTTTACGTTACATTTGTGTTGTTTATTTATTACTTACTCATATCATTATTATTGTATTAGTGTTTAGTTTTATTTCGTACATTTAATTATTAATGATAATTATCGTTTTGGTCATTTAGTTCTTTATATTATTTATACGAAAAATCTCAAATTTATTTTTTATAAAAGGATTTAAAAATTACGTTATAGGCTGCAATTTATAATACATTGATTGGGATTTTACATTTCGGTCTAGTTTTTTAAATTTGGAATACTTCTTTTCTTGGAAGAATATACAAGTCTAGAAACTATAAACACAATTATACACATCAATGAAATTAAAATAAATCTAATCCTATTTACGACATTGGATGTACACCTTCGTTCCTGACAGTTTTTAAATTCCTTAAACTTGTTCTTTTTTTTTTTGTATAATATATAAATTTATAAAGCATAACACAATCAATCACATAAATCAAAGTAAATGACATAAATTCTGTTTTTATTGGTTGTTATTTAAGCCAAAAAATATATTTCTGTTATTTATTGAAAGAAAGATTTATATAAGAGCGTTAATTTTGTTATATCTTCTTCTTTTTTTGTCAAATGAGCTTTCAAAAAAAAAAAATACTGTAGATGTCACTGAGGTTGAAGGTTTTGTAGCTGATACGTGTTTGCAAAGTAAACTTTATTTTATATTAACATTATTACTATTATATATGTTCTATCTGTACGTTTTTTAAACTACATGTTTCTTATGTTTAAATCCAAATACAAACCCAAAATATATTATACTTAGTAATTTAAGCTTAATTTATTGTATTAATTAATTTTAATTAAAAACTAAAATTTACTAAAATATTATAAAATATGAAAATTTGTAAGATTAATTGAAAATAATTTTAATAATAGGGCCTAAACATATTTCTTTTATTGTCTGCTTATGATGTGTCTCTTTAGAGTTTTACAGTTTGTAATTTTTTTTCATTTTATGTTATTGTTGAACTAAAAGTATATTATTAAAACACAACATAAATATTCACAGAACTATGTGATTTTGCATTTTACAATTACGTCTATTTTAATTTTTAAATAGTAGACCCTAATTAATTTAAAGTTTAATGAGTATTTATTAATCTTTGTATAATACAATTAATAATAACGATCACTGTTCTGTTTGTTACTGTAAAACTTCTATAATGATAGTTAACCATGCTAGGCTATGTTTAAACAGTACTCGATCTTTGTTATCCTATCTTTCTCAAACCATCTGCTGCTATACAAGTTTTCAAACTACATAAAAATACTAGACTACTAGTGTGTTAAAGGTTTTTTGCGTCTACTTTTGGTTTTGAAATCTGAACCAGAAAGAAGCGCAAAAGGGTTCGAGGCGCCTCTAATGCGCAGTAAAAAGAAACCGCAGACTTTGAGTTAAATCGCGGCTAAACACAGATATTAGCGAGACCGTCACCGCTAACGAACACCACAAAAACTAAAAGTGTTTGTCTCCAAGACAGCCTTCACTGAACTCTATCTCTCTCTCTCTCTCTTGTACTCGTCTGCACTTCAGTTTGAATTGTTTACTGCAGTTAGGTTAATTAAAAGTTTGGTTTATAACAAGAATATGGTAATTTATTTCTGGATTCTGATACAGCACTGGCAATTAAAACTAGTAGGTAACAATTTAGTTGGTAATCAGATTTCTAGTAACATACATTTGGCTAATTAAAATAATATGTATATACATAGTAGTTAATAATATATTATACTTTTATTTTATGAGTGTTGTGTTTTTAAATCTTTGGTAATAGGCTACAATCAAATTAATGATATCCCTATCAAATTAATGAGAAATTTTTAATTTGACAAGGTTTCCTATAAGAAAATGAGTTTGTTTATAAATTATCTCCAGCGAAACTTATGATAATGGTGTCTTCGCCGTAAGATTCAGAAAGAAAGGTTTGTACATTTGATTCATTTCTGGACCTCAGGTAGTTTACAAAATAAACCAATTTTAAGTTTAACATGGTTTCCCCATAATTAGATGAGGGTAACCTTTCCTGGGTAACTTATGGTAATGATATATGAGCCTACCAAATATGATAATAATTCGATGTGGCATCGGGAATAGAATGTTTCATAATTTAACCATTGATGTACTTTAAGTGGTATCCGAGAAAGACATTTATAATTTAACCTGGTTTTTCTATAAAAATTAAGCTATAACGTTATTTTATCTCCTGTGTAACTTAAGGTACTGTTGTAGGGATAATTCGACGTGGCATCGAGAACGGAATTTTCTTGTTTTTGAATTGTTACTGTATCACATATAGTTCTTGAGATAAAGCAGTTTGAACTATAGATTTCTGTTTTATAATATAGTTAAATTTAAAAGATACAGTTATAAAAAGTAAAACTTAGGATTTTAAAATTAAATCTAGGCTATATGTGGCGATAAAATGTTATTAGCTTTCAAACTAAAATTAAATGGTATTAATTACTAATAATAATAATAATAATAATAACAATGCTATGTTTATCTCCCAAAGTATACAAACAATTACACAAGCATTGAATGGCACTGGTCATTTTGACCGTCGGCCAGGTAGGTAGCATCCAAAATTAAATTTATAATAATTTCACATAGTAATTAAATCTACGAACTATACATGCCAACACACACACACATACACACTGTCACAGACACACATATAAATTACAGAGAGCAGAAAATCTAACATACATCAATTTACCTTTATCTTAATTCTTAACTTTTGACTAGGTTTATTTTTTGCAATAATTTATAATAATTTTACATAGTAATTAAATCTACGAACTATACATGCCAACACACACCCACATACACACTGTCACAGACACTCATATAAATTACAGAGAGTAGAAAATCTAACATACATCAATTTACATTTAGCTCAATTCTTAACTTTTGACTAGGTTTATTTTTTTGCAATAATTTATAATAATTTTACATATTAATTAAATCTACGAACTATGCATGCCAACCCACACACACATACACACTGCCACAAACACACATATAAATTACAGATAGCAGAAAATCTAACATACATCAATTTACATTTAGCTCAATTCTTAACTTTTGGCCAAGTTTTATTTTTTGCATTAATTTATAATAATTGTATACAGTAATTAATTCTAGAGACCATACATACCAATACTCACGCACACACAAAAAACGGAGAGGGCTGATATGGAAACCTAACATAACACAAATAAACATTAATCAACAATCGTTTCCATTGTCCTACCTGAATATTTTCCAAATGAACCAACTCAATAGATGAACTATTGTATTAACTCCCACCTGTACTTCCAGGCTGCCCGACAATACTTCGCCAATCGGTCCCAATCCCGACCATTTAAGTAATCGTAAAATTCTTCTCGCGACAACTCAAGTTTATTGAAAAAACCCTGCCGAACACCTTTCAAAATTGGGCACTTTGCTACAAAATGGAATACGTCTTCTACTTCCGTTAAGTTACACAAAGAACATTTATAATTTATCCCCTCTACCCAGGGTTTGTAATTTAGGTGTAATAATTCTCCTCTGCATTTTAAAATCCACTTAACTGTGGTGGTACTATAATAATTTTTAAAATATGTCTTATCACCAAGTTCCAAATTTAGATTTCTATAAATAGTATGATAACGACCAGCCTTAGCTGCAAACAGATTATTCTGATTGTTCTGCCTACTCATCGCTTCGACTAAAGTAAATAACTGTCCCTTCCATTAATTTACGCCTGAAAGTCCAGTATCGAAACTAATCGCATGCTCGTTTGCTAACTGCAACCATTCTTTATACCAAAATACTTTATTTCTTATGACTTGTTTTGTTAAAATGTTTGGAAGCCTCTCTTCCGACATATTTAAAGTTTTTAACACATAATTTACATGCACCCTAAAAGTAAATGCAAACAATTTGTCTAAACCTAACTCTAATTACAAAACATAATTTGGAGTGTTATCTGGCAGTTGCAACAGTCGTTTAACAAACACACGTAACAACTGCTCTACCAGTTTGTATTGTTTGTATCCCCACACTTGTGGTATTAATTACTACTATTAACTGTTTTTATTAATTCAATCTGTTAAAAATTGTATAATTTTAATTTTGGAAAATATTAAAATATTTTTATCTCAAAGAAAATTAGTTTAGAATTATAGTGCAATTATTATTTGTCCTTTTATACAATTTTACAACTGTAACTTACTTGATGTTATGTATATATTTTAATAGTTTATTATACTTTCACTGTCTATATAGTTTCTTAAACAATTACTTTGCCTTTTTTAATAAAATACATTTTTTAATTTTCATATTTTACAAACTTATCTTCTTTTTATCTATTTTAGAAACTAGTCTAAAACAAAATTGTATTACAATATGTACATTTATAATTATAGGTCCTATATTATTTACTATACAACATAGTTATATCATCAATTCAATTTGCATTCAACTTCATGTAGGTTTGATATAAATACTGGATAATGAGTTTTGAGCTTAATTAATGCCTAAATAAAGTTGTAATCTATTATATACATTAGAGCTTTGGATTTTGTTTGACCTGTTTTTAAAATGTATCAATAAGAATTTACTATACTTATACATTTTATGAATTATCCTGTTTCCTTCAAAACTATAAGTTATTCATTTATTTTGGGGTTTCCAACGCGATTCTAAAGTACAATAATCTCTTATTTACCAGGGAATCCTCTTTGAAACTGCTCTCTTATAAAACATTGTGTGCTTCTTTTGCGATGCATAGACAGTACAAGACTTTGTGTTTTCGTTTTATGGTAAAGAAATAATGTTTCTTATACGAAAGGTAGACTATTTTGAAGTTGTGATTACAAGCCACCAAGTGTTGTCTAAATGTATCTCAGTAACAGGATTATTTTAATATACGAAAAACAGTTCAATTACGTTGGTGTTGTTGACTTTAAAATCAATACTAAAACAGCCAGTCAATATTGTGTAACTAATTATGAAACTAGTATGTACATTATTTTTCATTTCTAATCTCTTCTGTGATTTAAAAAAACTATTATTGCAAATGTTTGTATTGGAGATCAAAATAAATACACACGATTATTCTACCAGTTTAGATACCTAATTATTACTACTACAAATATGATTATAAAATGTATACTAATAATTACTCTGGCATTTAGCAACTGAGACTACAGTAAGTCATCGACAGACGAGTTTAACAGTTAAAGGCGAGAACATCATCCTGGACGTAACACCGCCTCCAATTCTTCCAGTGACTCAGTTTTTTTTATCGAACGCAGAAAAAGTTTAAAGTATTGATTAGTGAACTAGAGACAGACATAATAGTCTGTTATTAGAGGCTATCAGACTCAGAACTTTGGTTGTGTTTAACTTAGACCAGACCGCTATCAGTTCCAGTACATAAAGCGGTGCATTACTCCATACTATTACCCGGCAGCTCGGCTTCGATGATGAGCAATTCATTAAAAATTGATTAACTTCGCTTTCTACACTCGGATAATCACCGTGTTGTACCGTGTCTGTGCTATTAAAAACGCGGATTCAATATTGATGAAACAATTCAACGTGCCAGCTGCGTCGCGGCTCCCGAACTGGTAGTGGGGAGGGTTCGGCCACGCTTAGGTTAATTATCAATTTGTGTGACCTACGGAAAATGGAGAGGTCACAGGGAGGGCTCATCACTGAGTGAGATCATATACTCTGTATATATATTTTGTAATGAAACACAAACACTTTCAATGTTGTTAGATATGTCATATCTATTTTATAATTTTTTCTATAAGGTAAAGTTGTTCGAAGGTGCTTTACTTGAGTCTTGTTAAACATTTTGCTGCGCTGTTTTCATTTTAACGCAAATATTTACCAATGTATCGTCATTGATAATTTCATACGAAAACATATAAATCCCAAACAACGTGAATTTAAATTTTTCCTGAAAATAAATTGGCAAAATATCCTTATGATCTATAAATAATTAAGTTTCTCTCACGCGTCAAAGTTTCCGTACAGTCAGCTGATCCAAAGGGTTTATCCAAATTATATTAATAACAATGTATTTAATACTAATATAATTAACTAACCATCTAACCAATGACAATAACCGGAATAAATGACGGTGGGAAGTAGTGAAAGGAGATGACCCAAACACAGTAGTACCGTACAGCGCTACTGTCAATTAACTGAGTTTGAATTAACCACAGTTTTTCTATAAAGTACGTTTATGAGCTATTTTAAATTCAGTACTTTCAGAAATTTAAGAGGGGATAAAGTGGGATTTTAAACAAAACGTTCGAAAGTGCGCAACCTAGACTCCCTAAAATGCATTGTAAAAGTCAAAGTTAAAAGTTAATAATTCATTGTAATATTGTTTTAAGTATGTATTAGAATACTGTAGCTATTCCAAACTTAATTGTTATTCCTTCGTGATTACTCTAAGGAGAAAATAGACTGTAACAAACATTCGGATAAGCATAAGTGGTTCGATAGGCCTAATGGTGGAAACTAAACTTCTTTGAAATACACTCCCTACACTTTGTAAGCCAAATAAATATTTACATTTCTGTACTTTGCTACCATTTACTTATTTATACGAACGATTTAATTTACTAGATATTTCAGTGAAAAATGAAATTTTCACAAATGGTAAACTCTTTGGTTAATGTACTATGATCAATGACTGCATAGTATAAAACCTTACAAAGTTTTATACTTTGTAATCATTGATTATGGTATACTAACATATTATACGACACAGCAAGACACTCGACAGTTGCGCACCACGGCGTTTGAAGGATGTAGTGTAATGTTTATAGTATTTTAATTGTTAACAACATCTTTTGAACAAACATTGTGATGATGGGACATAAGTTCTGAAATGCGTAAAAATATTCGGATAAGTACAAAGAAATGTATTTCAAATATTTTTCTAATGATGACTTTATACCCATATTTTATAAATTCCGAATATTATAGGTAAAATTGATGTAAAATTTAGATTTCACAAACAAATGACATAGGCCTATATACCCTTTTATAAAGGTTACCAAATATTATAAATAATATTACGTTTTATTAATTTGACATTTTTATTAGTGCAATATTTAAATAAATTTCAGTTTCAAAAATTAGAAAGTAATAGTCATTATCAGGGAGTTATTTGAATAACTAATAAATCTACATAATATCACAATAAAACAATACTTTTATACTTTCACTCTATACTCTAGACGGATCTAGAAGTTTTACCAACTCCAATCCATCATTTTAAATGACCTGCATTTAGTCCATATTTATTTCATTTTATATATACATTTAATAACTTTCTTTATAGTTATTTATTTTTCCATTCAACTAATCCCATTTTCTTTACATGGTTGTGTTACTTATGTTCTGGACTTTTTATTTAAATTTCTTTTTTAATAAATGGATATTTTTCCAAACATTATTTTGACTCCAACAATTGTCGTTTTTCTTGGGGGTTTCCCCAAATTATATTACACCGTATGAGTTAATATTACGTTAGAGCGTTGGATAAAATGTAATTATGACAATATTAACTTGGCATGCTGATAATAATCTTCTTTTTCTTTAACTTTACTATCAATATACTGTAATAATTATCATAAAGAAATATACCAGGTGTTCGGAAAGTCTGGAAACGGCTTAATATTTCGTTTATAAGGAACATTTAAAGGTAGATGTGATTGAGGAACCTACTCTATGTAAAAATACTATTTTATTAGGCTAAGATTTAAAAAAAGTTATCCGCCACTTTGGATCCGCCATCTTGAATGTAACTTTGTTCCTTTAAATGGGCCATGTGATACATCATTTCGATGTATAATTTCTAGAGAAAACCAACAATGAAATTTGCACATCCATATCTTCAACGGATTAAAAATGGCGGCCAAAAAACTACGAAATCGTGTTTTCCGATTTTGATCCATTTGACTGTACTATTTTTTTTAGTACTAATTATTATTCTTTTTTAATTTAGAATAAAATAAGATTTCAAACGATATGCCACACAACGATATTTGGAGTATCTAAAAATGTTGAGTTACAGCCACTTTGATTTTTTCAAAATTGATTTCGAGTGATTCAACCAATTATCGATGTGTGACATACCGTTTGAAAGCTTATTTAATTCTGAACAAAAAATAATATTAATTAATATTTAAAAAATATAGTACAGCAAAATGGGGCAAAATCGGAAAACACGATTTCGTTGTTTTTTGGCCGCCATTTTTAATCGGTTAAAGATATGGATGTGCAAATTTCACCGTTAGTTTTCTCTTGAAATTCTACATTGAAATGATGTATCACATGACCCCCTTCGCTTTTAAAGAAACAATGTTGCATTCAAGATGGCGGATATTTAAACAAATCTTAATAAAATAGTATTTTTACATACAGTAGGTTCCTCAATCACATCTACCTTCAAATTTTCGTTATATACGAAATATTAAACCGTTTCCAGACTGTCTGAACACACAGTATATAAAGGAAGGGTGTACAAAAATGTACTCTAACTTCAAACAATTATTTGAGGTTAAATGTTTTAATAAACACCAATGTTAAAAAACATTGTTGTCACAAAGTCGGAGAGTTTTTTGCTCGAATAATACCTTTAGAAATTATTATAGTAATAGAAACGATATATTAAGTTTTGTGTTGTAACGTAATTACTTTTTTGGCAAAACATTGTTATTTTGTGTCCGAAGTGTTTAAACTAAATCTGTTTAGTTATAAATTCTATTCAAATATATTCTTTGTACGTTTTGTAGAAATTAAGCCGTTATGTTGCTAGGCCTCTTGAACTTTTAATTTTTAAACGTTGTTTTCTTGAAAAGGCTTAACCGATCAGATTAATTATTTTTTTGTAATACGAAGTTTACGTTATCAACAATTGTACTAAATTTAGTATTAGGGCCTATTACGATGAACCAGCCATGATATAATTTATTTTTTCTGTAACAAATACAAAACGTCTGCTAGCTCAGACCTTTTACGTATTGACCCAAGGAACAACATCTGAAAGTTTCGTAACGAAATTGGAAATACCGCGTTATAGATTTCTTAATTTACACAGTACAGGGTTGGTATCGAATTTACATCCCTTCAATCTGTTTTTTTTTTTTTAACTCTATAGATTTCTAATGAATGCTGCACAAGAGTATTATTTTGCACACAATGATAGAAAATGTCTGAATATTCAGAAAGCCTAGATTATATGGTATTTGTTATCTCTAATGAAACCAGCTTTATAAACTGGTGGTAATTGTTTGGCGCTAAACCTTATAAACTGTTTGTTGTGCAAACTTATTGTAAATTATACCTTAAATAAAGATGAGTCTGTTATTGATCAGGCTCTGCTTTTTGTGAAATGGTTTAACAAGAAAGCATTTGCTTCCTTTTATTCATTCAGAAAAAGAAGTACTAAGATTTGCCCCATAGCAAATATTTTTGTTTTTGTTTTGTTTTTTATGAACATAAACTAAAGCTTCTGATTTTGTACACTAGATTTTGAACGCTTTATTTGATGTATTCATGATGTTGCTCTATTGTATTTTTGCCACCTATTAGTGATGGGAGATTTACGAAATATTCCTGAATGCTGATAATATTATTTAATACATAAAATGTTTTCCCCATTTTAAAATCGCTGCTGTTTACTGTGTGGCAAGTATTTTCAAGCCAATTTAGATTTCTTCAACAACTCTGCTATCCATTAATGGACATATGTTTATAGAAACATTTTTATTTATTTTTGTGCCCTGGATACTATTATTTTTGTTGCGAAGACGCAAACATTCTGTATTCATTGAAATTATTAAAAAACTGAGTGTGTATTATAAATATGTTTAAAAATATAAGATTCTTTATACTATGTATACATTTCTGTTTAATCGTAAAATATGTTTAATTCATTTAAAATAACGTTACACAAATACGTTATTGTAAAATAGCCTTCATAAGACTTTTCTAATTGGATAATAAACGCAAACAGAATCCCAATCCGGACCGCAAACTAATGAAGTTTGTCGGAGTAATCAGACCCTACTGGACCTGGCCAATGATTATGCACTAGAAGGTGAATATTGTGAGAATTAAAGTGTAGTAGTCTATGCATAATGCATGACGTAGTATCTACCTGTGATCAGACCGACCGGCAGCTGGACTTATGCTAATCTACAAATTGAAAATTACTGTTTTTATCCTTTGATCTAGTATTTTCCATATCGTTCCTAATACCACCAGATGTGCACGAAATCACCGTTCAAACTGAATTCAAGTTTTGAAGATAATTAGGACATTGAATGGTCCCGATCCTTGAATTTTTAAAGTCGGCCTATGTTGAGTACAAGTATTAAAATTTAAGTATTTCTATTTACCTCTTTATTTTCTCTTTAATGTAAGTTCTTGTATTTAAATAATGTGTTAAATTATTAATACATTTTCCTACAAGTTTTTCGTACAATATTTGATACCAGTATGGTTTGACTTCAATTGAACAATATAACTGATTTATACAGGGTGTATAAAAATACCTTTCAGGAGTTTGGGATATGATTCCTCATACAAAAAGTAAGAAAAAAGTACCTATAAACATAGGTCCGAAAACGCTTCGTTTTCCAGATATCCGCCATTTTGTTTTTTGTACAAAATAATTCATATCTAGAGAACGGTTTGACTGATTGAGTTCAAACTTGG
>JAGFPH010000185.1:256096-279873 GCA_018207615.1 Philaenus spumarius | reverse complement strand
TAAAAAAAGTTTGCATACGCTACTATAAAAAAGTAAAATTCAGGTAGGTGGGTAGCGGAAACCAGTCGACCGTGCTGACCCTCCGTAGGCTTGAACTTCCGCCTCACTCTGAGTTGAATTTTACTTATAGTAACTATTCCTGTTTTCTTCCGGAAATGTTAATAGCTCCTTAATAATAGTAAAAATATTTTAATATATCTATTAGAACATACTATTTATTATTTTTAATGTGTAGAGTATACGGTTTACATTATACGGATTTTATCAAAGTCTTTGTATAGTACACATTTTCTATAATGTTCACCACTTTTAACCCAAGACAATCCATTCATGGAAGATTACACTTCAGTGAGCCTGTGACAAGTTTACTCTTTGCACAGACAGCACAGATTCAGTATGTTGCAATCTTGCTAAAAGCCGGAAGTTGTTCCTTCCTGGGACGACTCTAAACTACTACCGATATTCTTGTAATGGGTTGGAAACAGCCGGTAAACTAGAGTAGTAGGCCTAATGATTGAATGTTTTGTTTTGGGGTTACGCTGAGGATTCCAACAACATTTGCTTTCTAAGTGTAAATTGAAAATAGTGCAGAGAAAATATTTGCTATGAAAAGTCGATTTCAGGATTTTTTTTAAATAACATTTAGCGGCCTTTTTTCTTAAAATCAGATATAAAAGCTAATATATGGTATTTTCGGAAAGAAAAATAAATAAAATAGTTGCTTACAAGTCTATGTAGAAAGTATGGTCTAAACGCTAAATCTCCATTATATTGTGCTGTGCTTGTATCAACAGTATAAACAATTTAACTTTGTATGTAGGCTATGTTTGTACCCAAATATATCTTTCACTATAATTTAGACTTTCTTAAGAATTATTTTCTAGTTAATTTAAAAACATAAACATACACAATTCTTACAGGGTTCTATGTTCACTAGTTTTAGTTGTTATGGCAAATTATACAGAGTTTAAGCCCAGAAAAGGCCTTGGATCGTTGATCTATCTGAAACCAAAATATTTAGCGAAATACACTCGTTTTGGGTACTTTTCCAAATACACATTGCCAAAAACAATCTACAAAATATTAAAGTAAGTAATTTTTAGGTTATTATTGTGTATCTACTAGTATCATTAAATTATTCTTGTTTACATTACATAATATAAAAGTTAATTTATTTTGTTCACAACAAAACGACAGCAATGAGCACTGATGAGGTTTAGATATTCCAAGCTTTATACAGATATGCAACTTTGATTTAACAGAAAATTCATGAAATTATTTATTTACATTTTACCATAAAAACAAACATGAATTTTGTGTACAATTCAAACAAATAAATTATTATTCTAATTAAAAATAATCTCAACGGACAAACATTTAAAAATGCAAATTATGTCCAAAACCATCTAAACTAAATTACTTATTCCTAAGCCAATTTCTCAGAATTCTTAACAAACAATTGAATAAAATAACATATAAAACAGCCGTTTGCTGTAATATTTCCATTAACAGCTGATTTCAAACTATGAAGCAATTATTTGTATTTATAACTTTTAGGTTCGGTTTTTATTAGTGTAGACCTAAGCCTTGCTGGTTCTTTTAACCTTTATTATAACTGCTGTTATAAAATATAATACGAAATAATTTGATATGGACATTTATCATTATTTACCATCTTAGCTTTGGGGTTATTATTAATCCTACACCTTTACTATAAAGAAAACATAACATGACTATGTGCATAGAAGGTTCCAACGGGGTTGGCGTGCGGATCACGCAGGGGTTTACCCTAGTATAAAATAAAACTTTCCACAGTGTCTTTTCTAGCTGCGTTGCTCGTGGGGTAATAATAGTTGATATTAGTTCGTAGCTAGTGAATGCCCTTCACGCTTTACTATCTCACCATCGGAAAATTATTAACAAATACCGATAACTTTTAGATATAGAACGGGGGCGGGGGTAACCTGTAATTTGCCTAAGCAGGCGAAGACTAGCCTATAATCTAAAGGTTTTAAAGGTAGACCTTACTTCAGCTCAACCAGTGTGAAGGGACAGCCGACATGACGGGACGCGACGTCTTCCGTAATTAAGTCTTTTAATTTAAATAAGTTAATTACTCCACAATTATGTACTTTTTTTATGTATACACTTTATACAAATTATATGACGCCATTTCTATTAACGTTAAGGACAAGTTAAGATTAAAATTTAAAAGTCATTTTGAAATTCAAATATTTGAAAACACGAACTTTTGTGCCAAACTGGTATGTATATTAATCAAAATAGGTTGTCATTTTGATTTTGAAATATTGTTGTGTTCAATTCGAGAAAAGAATGCGAAGCAATTCTGTAACATACAAATTGTATTTTTTTTTAGAAATACATGATTTCCCACTTGGGGTTGAAGACGAACTGCAAATATTGAGAGAATTTTGTCGTCCTTCAAAGTCCCGAATCAATCATTCATTATTGCTACTACATCACACACATTAAAACAATTTACCTATCCTTTCGTCTCACATTGAATTTTATGGCAGTGCACTGCAAAAGACGTAAGGAACAGTTTTTAAATATTTATTAATGTGAACAATTTTGGTTGTTTTTTATTTATCGTTTTTGTTTCCTTTCATTCTTAATGCCTATCTTTTTATCTAATACATTTTAATTTCCGAATTTATCTTTGTTAATTAGTTCCGAATTTATCCTTGTTGATTAGTTTTAAGTATTTGTTGCATATTTTTACATTGGCTGTCTTTTAATTAGGATAGTTTAGGTCTTGCTAACTAGTTGAATGATGGTTTTAATTCTATGGATTTACTGTGTTCCAATTAGATCAGGATACAGAGGCCAGTAATGTTTTTGCCTTGTTTAATTATAACAACAAATAAATTTAGGTTCACAATATGAAATAAGAAATACAAAATGTTAATGCTTTTAAAAGACAGACCTTATAGTTGATTTAATTTGTATTTAATTTTTGCAATATAAATGGAATGAATGGTTGAATTCGTTTTATATTTTTTAAATTGTAGCATTATCATTTTCGAGAGATTAAACTTCAAAATGAATTTTTACTTTCTCACTATACTATATTAGTCTATAGAGAAAGTATGGTGATCGAAAAAAAAAAACGATGTTTTTGGGACCTTCTGAGTACAAAAAAGTGGTTTTTACAAAATGTCTGTCTGTATGTATACAAAGCTAAAGAGAAAACTATTCGATCGATTTCGAACAAATTTTCACCAAACATGTCAATTAGGCTTTTCGAAAAAAAGGTTTAGAAAATATTTTAAAACAACCACCTTTTTGGCCAAAAAACCCCCAAAAATCAGTAATTATTTTTTTTTAATCAAAAAACGGCTCTAACGATTTTGATAAAATTTGGCTTATTTGTAGCCCTTAATGTACCCTACCATATGCGAAAAACCGGATCTTTCTATAAATTCTCGTTTAGTTAATAATAATAATTTTGGGAGTTTTTTGGTCGAAAAGGGGGTTGTTTTTAAAAAAAATACAGGCTCAATTGACATGATTGGTAAAAATTTGTTCGAAATCGATCAAATAGTTTTCTCTCTAGCTAATAATAATAATGTTTATTAGTTAATCTCCTACTTTAATATCACCTCTCCTACCCCTCCTACAATTACGAAGTCACAGTGAATCTGTTTAATAATTTAAATATATGTTTGTGAGAAAGTATGTGCCAGTTCCTGGTACCGTTTATTTACTAAATATTCATCATCTTGCTGTTACGTTAATAAAGCAAACTTTACATACCATATCAAACCATAAACATATTTACTACTGTGGATTTCGTTCTCCAAACATATTAAGAAAGACTTTCTTCACACAGCATCCAGACTGCAGATGGTTTACTTTTCAAATATATAAATATACGAAAACAAGTTTTGTAATATAAAATTTTTGTTGAAATGAACAAAAGTTTTTAATTTCTAAAGGAGGGAAAATAGCCACATAGTATTTTATTTAATATAAAAATATTTAGACATAATGTGGGGTTAGCCTCCTGGATTGTATACTTAATGTATATATAAAGTTTGTAAATAATTTAATTCATTCCATCGAACAATCCAATGTATTTATCCGTGTGGAAAGCTAGTTTCAACGGTTATACGCGGCCATGGTCACATCCTAGACACCGTTGTTGGGAAGAAGTTGTTCAGCCATTCTGAGACGTCGTCTTATTATCTGTCTCATATTGTTGTGTAAGAGAATAATTTAATTAAAATTGATTAAAACAAAAACATAATTAATTACACATTATACAGGTACACATATACCGACGCCTCAGAATGGCTGAACAATTTCTTCCCAACAACGGTGTCTAGGATCCGACGATGACGGTATAACCGTCGAAACTAGTTATTCACATAAATACATTGGACTGTTCGACGGAATGAATTAAGGTATTTACAACCTTTATATCTATACTTATAAAAGCCAAATACCATTGACTCATTGACGCATCACAGTTTCTCCAAAACCACCAGGCCTACAAACATGAAATTTGGCAATAATACTCTTTATAGGCTCTAGACGCGCACTAAGAAAGGGTTTCCGAAAATACGAAATTTTAGGGGGGTTTTGGGGGTTCAAAGTTACTAAATCACGATTTATCAAAACCTACCGAACGGATTGGAATGAAATTTGATATGTAGCTTCCTTAGGGCCATAGATGCTCGCTAAGAAAGGGTTTCAAAAAATTCGAAATTTTAGGGTGTTTGGGGGGGTCAAAGTTACAAAATCACTATTTCTCTAAAACCGTCCAACGGATTGGAATGAAATTTGCTTCCCCTAGGGCCTTAGGTGCTCGCTAAGAAAGTTTTTCAAAAAATTCAAAATTTTAGGGGAGGTTTGGGGGGTCAAAGTTACTACAAAAAACCATTATTAAACGGATTGGAATGAAATTTGGTATGTAGCTTACTCTAGACCCCTAGGTACTCGCTAAGAAAGGGTTTTAAAAAATTCAAAATTTTAGGGGGGGTTTGGGTGGGTCAAAGTTACTAAAAAGAAACACCGAACGGATTGGAATGAAATTTATTATGTAGCTTCCTCTAGGGCCCTAGGTGCTCGCTAAGAAAGAGTTTTTTTGGAAATCTATATTTTAGGGGTGGTTGGGGGGGGGGGTCAAAGTTACTAAAAATCCCCATAAGAAATACATAGTGTAATATATTTATTGATATAATATATTTTTTGTGTATATACATTTAACTTTGATTTGTCTATCCGTGCAAAGCCGGGTCGGGCCAGCTAGTATACATATAAAAATATGTTTAAAAAATTAAACCTTACGCCGTATAATATTTTTTTCTGGGTAACTACTACTGAACCAGATTGTTTAAATCATGATTAATTATTTACAAACTTTGAGAACTAAAATTAAAGCGATAAAACTCTTAAAATCTATGTTTAGAAAAAGTATTCATGTAGTTTAGGATTAGATAAATAAATTGCTACGTAAATAAATTGTGTTGCTAAACTTAGCTTGTTTGAGTGCCATAGGAGAAAAACATAGAGAATGAACATTGTGCCGTGAATTAAGCTGTAAACTATAATTTAAGCATTTATAAATCAATTAGTTTTGGATTTGATTTTGTTTGTCTTTTTTTCATGTCATTAAGACTAACGAAGACGAAGACAGAAGCGTATAGCCAAGGAAAATCGATAGCCAGTAGCCAGGTTTGAACCTACGAAGTTGCAACCTTAGCAGACAGTTTCCTCACTCGACCCTACAATTAAATCCAAAAACAACAAACAATTAAAAAACGGGTAAATTTCACGCTTTTCTGTTATTACAATGTTACAAAAAGATTTAACGTAGGCGTTTTGTAATAAAGCTTATTAAGGGCAACGGGTATATAATTTTCTAAATTAACATATAAACATGAATTAATTATATCCGATAGAATCTGAATCATTTGAATACCAACAGTGGAATATTTTAAAACGTAAATAAGCAAATGCAGAATTTTAATGTACATACTTCCCCTAATGTGGAAATAATGTATATTAAGCTGTTGTAACCAAGCAGTTATGGTGAAATGATGGATTTGGTGTAATTTGCTGTTGCGTGAACTTCCCCCTACCAAAACAAACTTCTGATATTAACTGCTGATATTAACTATTACAAACTGCTGGTTAGTTAATATGGCATTCAAATAATTTAATGTAATATTTAAATATGTTCTTCAGTTATTTGAAATTCAGGTTCGAACAAACTTTGTTTGTATGTTTGGATTCGAATGTGTCTGACGAACAAAAGCTTAATTGAATAAAAGGGATACAAACTTAACGGAAATGCATAAAAAGATAAGGTTAGATAAAAAAAACTGAAATTATAGATACATTATTCTTCAATTGAAATGGAATTTGTCAACATTAACATTTCAAACGGAGACTCTTTCACTTCCGTTCTATTTGTTCCTGGTTTGCATTTATTCAGAAGTAACCAAGAATCTAAAGAACAAAAATAATTTTATACTCTCACAAAGTTACAGGCTTCTAAAGTTCTGGTTATTTAAGCATTCCAGTATTGTGTTTTAAATTTTCTGCTTCCATTGGACTACGTTTTTAGAATTAAGGCACAAGAGTATTAAAATGAAAGTGAAATTGTTTTTCTTTATTTAAGAGTTTAAAATCGTAAAATTAAAATATTAATTCTTATTTACCCCAAAACTTGTTTTCCTCTACAATAGTTCCATTCTCTATTCGATTCTCTATTTTCTACTTAAATTCGTTAATTTTATGTTTTAAGTTGTAAACAGTATTCAACGTTTTATCTAATATTGATTGAAATATTGGTAATTCAGTTATAATAAGGTAAACATTGTATGGATCAAATTGCGTTTCTTGCAAACCGATTGAAAAAACCGGCTCATTTTTATTTTAAAACGACAGTTTAAAAACGTCAATTTGTATTACCTAGAACAATAATTGAATAAAATGTGTAATATCACATAGTCTATTAGTAATAAGTCGAATTTCGTTCAAGAAACTAAAGATGAACTTTCTTACTCCAGAAGGTTCTTATCTTTTGTTCATGAAAGGAACTTATTAAGATGGAATTTCTAAAGAGAATATTTTAATTAAAATTAATAAAACACGTTTTCCTGTTATGTTACATACCACAATAGTTGGTAAAATAATCGCGTTTAATTAGTTCACATCTCGATGACGTCATCATACTCCGGCTCACTCGAGCACTGGGACAAAGTAATATTGAAAGCTGTAGGCATGTTATTTAGTCCTTAATTTTATCTGAAGAACGGTCAGAGAAGGGCTATTAACGGGTTTATGGCTGATTGTGAGCTGCTCGCACCTCTTCTGCCGACTCGTTCCTTTTAATTATCATACAACAACCAAACAAACGTTAACATCTGATGAGCACCTTCGTTAATGTTTGATAACTACCGACAAAGCAAACTTTGTTTCGACCGTGTTGTAAACAGAGTTTTTGGTCAAATTGCTGGGTTCAAGTTGCAAGACATCAGAAACCGTCTTAATCTGCGATATTGTTGCAGTTTGTAACTAAGATAGAGGCTTTGGTAAGACGTTTGAATATTCTATTAACGAGTTTCAGTTCGAGAAAATAGGAAACCTTTAAGTATTAGTGTAAAAAGTTTTTTGTTTAATGCTTTTTATCCGTACAAACTTTACAGTCAGGGTATTTTCATACTATTGAATTTAACAAAGTTGTTTTCTAATAATGGATTTTCATGTTTTAATAATAGTTTAGTTCCCATCATTAGGAACATGAAATATAACACTCTACGTTTTGCTAATGAACACTCTCGTTAATTTATTAAAAATACGTGATGTTAAAACATTTAAAACTAATAGGCGGAGGATCCTGCGTGCTGTACACGCCAACCACCTTGCTACCTCCTCAAACATATTATATAATTTATATTTTATTTAAAAAGGGGGTTAATCATAAATTCAATATTAGGATGGTAAATAATAGAAAAAGATTTAAATCATAACTTATCATAGCTAATGGAAATTTATTTTTTTATTTTTTGTTTTGTACTCTTGAATATCCTACTCAAGTTTAACCAATCAAAAAGTGTTTAATTATTGAACGTCCATACATAGCAATTCGTAAACGGTCGAGAAAAATAAAACTACTAAAGATACAAATGTAAATGCCGTGTTCTATCAAAAATATCAGGTAGAAATTATCATAAACGATTTAAGTAAGTACTTTACCAAATTGAAAATGTAATGTTCGTCATGTTAAATGCCTAAAAGTTAATGAGAACCAGGGGCGGATTTAAGGGGGGCGGGGGGCAGTCGCCCCCCCTTGGCAAGATGAAGTGTGAATATTTATACAGTAATCTTCCACTAAATAAATTAAGGCATAAACATTTTCTTCATTTTTATTTTATATAAATACAATCAGACATAACGATTTTATAAACTCAAATAAAACATTCCAGATATATAACATCATAACAACGCCCCGCACTCCCCTCGTCAATTGTCTATCTTGTTTACATATCCATTGATCAAAACAATGCTCAAATGCCTTCTTACACTTCCAGTCAGCATTGCCAGCGCTGAAAGGTCTTTTTCAAGTTTTTGATTGTTGAAAACATACTTAAGATCTAGATGTGGTGGGAAACGGTACTTGCCTTGATGTTCATACACCGAGATGTTCGTCTAGACCACGAAAAAGTTATTGACAGATTTGCAAAACTTAATTCCCTTAAGTTAATTAGCCTTAAGAGAAAGGCTGTTTATCTTGAAAAAATTGCCTATGTTAATCAGTTGTAATAAATATTAATAATTAATTGAAAAAGGTGTACCTATTTTTATTATGCTACCTAACGTGTTCACTAATTTAATCTAATTGATTACATTTTTGTAAGTCTATTGACCTTTGACCATAACCCGAAACAACTTTTATATGATATTTAGGCTATTGTATAAACAAATAATGTAATATTTAAATTACATTACTTCCGTTTGTTATTATTTTCCTAATAATATTGACAATAATTTTAAAAAAAATTAAATTAATAATTTTTATTAGAGTGCGTGCTTTTATTTCAAAATTCGCTCATCTCACGTTAACTTGAATTTTTTTTATAATTTCCAATGGCAAAATGCATAATGTTGTTAAAATTTTTTATAGTTTTAGTCACTTGTGTATGAAAAAACATTGCAGTTTTAGAGCACAGATTTTCACTTTTTGACTCCTAATTATTCAAAATTTCCCCGACCCCCCGGAATTATCCCCTCCCAAAGTGCTTCACCTTAAGATATAGCCTTAAATCCGCCCCTGATGAGAACCACACACACTCCCCAAACGAAGCTCTTTTTACTACTGTATAACATATTTTTGACGCATTAAAATATCTTTCGTACAATGAACTGCTATTAATTTGATTTTACAACTGTTAAAAATATTTTAAAACTTATTCGTCAGGCCTTCTCAAAACTTACGCGACAAAATGAATATTCTTTTAAAAATCTCACAATTTTTCTAATCGTATAAAACTCTTTCTAAACTCAATTATGTTTCAACTCTAAAAATAAAAATAGAATATTTTGTTGTTTTGAAGGCGAAACATAAATATCATTTCCAAGGACGTTGGGAAACCGGTCGCTTTCATGATTTAATGTTCGGGGCCATGGGATTTTACCGCGAAGAAGTAAGACTTGTGATATTTACAAAAGCATAAACAACAAATTTCGAAAACCAACACCACCAAAGACCTCCTATTATGTTCAGAAATGTTGAAATGTAGGATTTATCCGAACACTAATCAAATTATTCTCCCATAATAATTTGCATTAACACATTAAGTAAGTACATTATAACACTTTGTAACTTTGTATAGTTTTCCAATAGCTATCACAGTATGTTTCAAAAGTGTTTTCTTGCATAGTCTACAAATATTCCAAAATTTATATAATGTTTCCGAATGTATTTGTATGTAACGATATTGTTGTTTTTACCTTGTTAGAAGAGCCCAGAACGCAGTAAGCAAAATAAGATCTGTATTTGCATTTAAAAAGCAGGGTTATGATAATTTAATTTTTGTATTTCATTATAATATTTTATTTTGCTCTAGGCGACTGTAAACATTCGTATCAAGAAGAAAGTGATTTGTTTAATAAAGATTAAAATATTCTTTGAAACAAGCAGACTAGGTTCTAACATTTTTAAACTTCTAACTTATTTAGGCACACGAAGCACTTTATGGATGAGGTAAAATATATGAGACGCTTTGCGTTTTTTATTTCTTCTTCTTTGTTTTACACACGTGCTAATATAAACCAGAAGTTTAAGGTGACAGCTGATTGTAAAAGAAGAAGAAATCGACAAAATAAAATAGGCAGTGGTAAATTCAGCCTCAAACGCACTAGCTGCATATGGATTTATTCAAGTCACGCCACCGATAAAATGGACATTGCACTTCCTAATTTTCTAAGTTGTGTTGACTTAGTGTACTTGGTAAAACCTTTAAAATGGACATAGTCCTTTCTCATTTTTTTATGTCTAAATTTGTAAACTTTGTTGCTGCGGTAATGAATGTAAATGCATTAAAGAAACGTGTGTTGGTTCAGTGTAGGCCTAACCTAAAAATTACATAATACAAATTTGCTGTTTAACTTTAATATTTAACAACAGATATTACAATTATATTAAAGTAAACCTTTCTCAAAGATTTTTAAAAAATCTGAGTTGGTTCAGTAACTTTCAAAAGTGAAAACTGTGATGGATGTAAATCGTTGGTTATATTGGTTTAATCCGAAATTTGATCATTAATTTTATCATGCTCCATTTAAAATTGAAATCTAAAAATAGCCTATAGACTATAGACAACCATATGTATGTTATGTTTTATTTTTTAGATTGCAGTTTTAAATGTCACAAGATAAAAATAATGATAAAATTTCGGATTAAACCCATATAACCAACGATTTATATCCATGACATGTTTCACTTTTGTCGGCAGTTGCAAGAGTGCTTTTTTTAATTTTCACTAAATTTTCGAAGAACCTAGTACAAAAATCAAAATGATTTCAAGAAAACATACTCTCGAGCTCTCTTAATATGACCATTAAATGGCCCTTCTAGAATAATTTTAAAATAGCATAGTTATATTTAATTTTAACAATAATATTTAAGCTAATTCAAAGCGTCTACTTGATTGCAACAAATTTTTTTTTTATAATACAAACATAGCTCAAGGTGCATAATATGTGAAAATATTTTCTAAATTAATTTCGAGTATTTTAGTAGTTCACAAACCCAACTAAATCGCTCATACTGAATCAAGTTATTCCCCAAATCACAAACTGTTGGCCACGTGACACGTGTTTCAATGACTCATCAAGTCACGCGATGGCGTGATGTAGATTCCTTGTGCGCACGCGTTGATATCTCTAAGATAGATTTGATAATCCGCTTTAATTCGAGTAGTCCGGCGAAGTAATGGAAGGCGACTATGTTGGTTTAACTGAATTCGCCAAACAAGGCGGAGTCAAAACATAGCAGACAAATTGAAAACTCAGAAATACAAATTTTGCTATTATTATTCTTTTCATTTTTGGTGGTGTTAAATTTTGCTAGTTTGATTCAATCAAAGAAGTATAAAAATGATCTTAAAGTATTTTTTCTTTAATTTAAGTAGTTTATATATATGTCTATTTTATAAATATGATTTCCATACAAGTAGGTATTAGCAAATTTTTAAAAATGAATAGGTTAGGCCTAGTACAGTTCAATTTTGGAAAAAACAAAACTTTTAAATAAGTGTTCCAAAAAAATCTAGTGTTTGTGTATAATTGTATATCCGTGCTACCTGTAATAGCGCAAAAAGTTTCCATTCAATAGTGTCACCTACCACGAGGTATAACAGAAAATTGCAATGTTATCTCAAACTTCTGTATTTGTTGGGCTATATTAAGGGCCTATATGTAATTTTTTTACCACATTAAATACAAGTTTCTATATTTCTACGTCGGTAGCGACCCTTTTAACTTCTTCAGAAATCTTATTTAATACTAACATAAAATAACACTAAAATTTAAATAAGAAACGGGGACTTTGAAGGATTCCAAATAGTTTGAACATTGCTAATCCCTTGTTTAAGAACAGCGTGATTACTTTGCGGGTCCATGCTATGGTTGATTTATTAAGAGTTAATTGGACTTTAGGAAATCTACGTAGTGAAGAAAATTGGATGGCTTGCGTTTTGTCTGTGTTCACTGGTCGCATCTGAAAGGGTCGGGGAGAGGCCCCATGGGACAAGCAAGATATTTGTCAAGAAAATTTTCCACATGTTCTATGTGGTCATCATCATAGATACGTGCATTTGGAGTGAATTGGTCTTGGAATGAATCAGCGAACGTTTCAATTATACAGTTCATTAATTTAGTTTGAGAAAGTCTTTATTGAGCGATTATGACCAACCGAAACACAATATAAGCAGCAAAATATTGTACCAGATTGTATTATAGCTGTAATTTATTGAAGTTAATACTTCTTTGTGCCGGTTGGGTAGCTATGTATACTTATTTGGGTGGGTTGGGTAGCTATGTATACTTATTTGGGTGCGTTGGATAGCTATGTTGGAAGTGGTTGGATGGGTATAAACCTCCGGCTTAGCGTCACATCACGATGTAGGCCTACTCAACAATGTATGTGTACCTCAACTGACGTGAAACAGAAAAGAAAAAGTATATACCGCGTAGATAAATATGTATATAGTATTTTTCTGTATTCAACTGTTAGTTTGTCTGTCTAAATATAAATGTAACTGGTAAATGTGTACAATTATTATAAGGATTATAAAACTCTAGGCCTATTTGTTAAAATTTTGTATTTATATACGTTAATTATTTAGAAGTTATTAATATTATAATGAAGAAATTAATAATCTAATATCTTTATATGTTATAGGAAGATGTACGAATGTTTCCGAAGCTAAACAAATCAGTATTCTTCTTAAATGCGTATAAATTAATGTATTGATAAAAGGCTGTGTTTATATTCATTTAATGTATTAACTTCTGTCGGCCAGTCCCGTTCGGACTGCCTATATGTTTTTATTTAAATCATTTATTTATTTTGCCGAAATTATTTGAATATCACATTATTCAATCCAGATATGGAAATGAACTTAATCATATTTGTGGAAAAATTTTAATTAATTGTTTGAAAAATATAAATAATAAGACTACGTACAGACTAGTATAGTTTTAAAGCAGCAGCTATTGTACGTAATCTTTAATTTACGCAGGGAAATGGGAGTTTTGTTGTTTTTTAAGATCAAAATTGTAGCTGTTGCCTTTGAATATGGATTTTTATTTTTATTATTTTATCACTATTTATTGTTATTCATTAATTTATTCATTACTTTTTTCTTAAAGTCCTTGATTTGTAGGACTAATGAAGGAAAGCTAGTGTAATTCACGGAAAACCTAATACAGTGGATCCGACAGAAACCCTATGGGAGAACAAACACTGCTATTAAAAACTATCACTCCACTAACTGAGCTGTCACCACTGTCCTTTATTTGTCTAAAGAAGTTAGTGCGATTATTATGCAATTTAAGAAAAGTAAGCCACTGTAGAGTACGTATTCACATTTCTTTTAGAGTATTGTAATTTAATTCTAGACAAGGTAGTCTCTGGTTTGTTCTGGAGCTAGAGGTACAGTGCTTAACAAGACAGTTAGAAATGACATGTTTATTTAACAATTTGTTTTCTGGCAATGGATGAATATATATAATACATGTATATTTAGACTAATCTTGTTATACGAAAACTCTTTTGTTTACATTATTTATAGATTTTTTTTAATCGAAGGACGAATAAAATATACTTAGAATTTATACACATTCGATAACATACATACTGCTGTTATTTACCATATACAGGAGATAATATAAGGAAAATTTAAAGAAAAGTGGATTACAAATATTTCTTTTTCCCCCAAAAGTTACTATATATTTGTGTTACTTTCTTGTTTCTATGGAACTATGTGAAATTACAAATTGGTTAACTTCTTGGGTGTTTAATAACATATTTGTTATTGAGCAGTATTGTTGTATTTTTGATTGTACAATAACATGATTGCCGTTAAATTTATTGTAATATTGCCGTTATTGATATTTATCTTCATTGTTTTTGTACAAAGTATTTGTATGTATTACAACTTATATGTTTTAATTTATAAGTTAGGATTTGTTTAGTTGATTAAGTGGCATTGTTAAATAAACGGATTGTATACTATGTAATTCGACTATCAATTCTATTTTCTGACAATGAAGATTGAGATGTTTGTAGGCTATCATTAATTTAAGAATAGTTTAAGCTAAATATTGTAGATTATGTATTTTGTCAAGTATTTTATGTGTTCACAATAAATACTGATTTGATTATGTTTAGATGTGTTTCGTAAACACTATTGTTTCATGTAATATTTCGGAGGTGCTGCAGAACCTACGTTGAATCTTTGTAGGAAACTCAGCAAACTGATTGCCGTTGTTACTTCAAAGAAAATACAATACGATTACTGTAAAGCTAACGAGACGCTTATTCCACATGTTTTTACATTTTCAAATTAACGTTCTTTTTCCATATATTTTCCAGAGTCTAAACAAAATGCCACTTGTTTTACTGGCTTCCGAGGAAACCGGTTTTAGGATGTCTAGTCCAGTACTGCGGTACTTTAACTGAAGTGCTAAAGTATTAATAAGTTAATTTATAGACAGATTCAATGATCCTACAGAGCTGCCGGAAATTAAACAGGTTTGTAGTAAAATACCGGAAATTAGTAATAACAGAACTTCCGTCCGTTTTTATCCACAACAATATGTTTTAAATTAATTGAATACTGTGTTCATATTGATAACATTTTTGTGGTAGTAATTATAATTTTGAAAATATGGCTTCATAAAAAGTTACTATTTGCGCCGATACTTTAATTTGTGGTATGAACCAATGTACACGTTAGTTATTTCTATTATTTGTTTGTAGTTTTTCAATTACGGAAACACGCATTTACAGAACAAATAACCGATTTTTTTAAAAGATCGTTTAGGTAGGACACGCTATTGGACTATTATATTTTGGGACAACGCGAAACAGATTTTTAGTTTGAACCTTGACTTGATATATGAGTTTTATCTAAAGTAATTTGAGTCATATTTGCAAAATTCCAAACGTTTATAATTTTGTTTCTGACAGCTAGTTTTCTACTCACTATACATTATTTTGGGACGAAGAGGGAGATGGAAATCAAATGACGTTTTGTTTGAACAGTGGCGGATTTCCCGTCAGTCATAATAGGCACGTGCCTACAACTCGATTCCACGTTCACCGTGCAGTATAGGTCTTACGGGAGAATAGACATGCTACTACCATTACAGCGAACATCACGTTTATTGTCATGCGGGTTGCGTCAACTGACAGCGTAGCATGGGAGTTGATGTTTTTTAGTTGTCTATTATCGCTGACTGTCTTAAAGATAACATGGCTTATGGGCGCTCAGTACTGCACGGTGAATGTGGAATTGGGTGTAGGGACCGTAAGCTCCAAGGGCCTTTGAATTTTTCACAGGCCTAGTTTTAGTAGTGGTAGTGTAGTATTTACATAAAACTATTTTTTTACATTTTTTTAAAATTGATACATGTTTTAAAAAACATTTCAGAACTAAATTATAAAACTTTAGTTTATTTTGAAAAATTACAAAAATATTTTACTATTTGCAATGTAGGCATAAAGTTTGATTTTCCCCGTTACTAAAACAACTTTTAAGTTGCATATTTGAATTTTTTGTACTTTTTGCTACAAAAAATGTATTGAACACTTTTGGATTAGGGTATAATTAGGCTACTATATTTGGCATAGGGGTATTTATTTAAAAAACAAAATTCTTTCAGTACGAAAAACCGCCATTGTGATTACTAGTTATAGGATTAACTAGTTAAAGAACATTTGACCAATTATTGTCATGGCTTAAATTTATACAAAAATTCATCATCCCAGAATTTTTCTATTTTAATTGATCTCAACTTAATATCCATCATGCAAGTTGTTGTGGGGGCCGCGAATTGATAAGTGCCTAGGGGCCGCTGAGCTCGTAATCCGTCACTGTGTTTGAACCTTGACTCATATTTTAATTATTATCAAAATAATTTGAGACAGCTATACAAAAATTGGTCGTTTATTTTTACAATTAAATATTTTTATTTCTTCTTAAAATAACGTTTTTCAGAACGTGGAAAGTATAAAAATTTAGCAGAATTGGTCAAATTTTAAGGCTCCGATGTCTTTAAAAATTGCATGATTGATGATTTGACCGTCATTACCATTATTTTAAGTTCATAAAGATTGCGTTCATCAGCAGTTTGATATACATCGGTTAAGCCGAATTTAAAATAGTTTAAAACTTCAATCTCTCCAAATTTTAGATTCCTAATTCTGTTTATTATGGAGGATTAATACAATAATAAATTGAAATGATTTTGAATATATTATTTTATTAAGGAGAAAAATAATAGAACAAAAATAAATAAAAGACTTAAACGCTGGTATATAACGATGTTCGGAATAAATACTACAAAATACAATAAACATTCAAATAAATTCAAGTACAAGTATCTCTTGTATATTTTATGAAAATACTGACAAATATTTTTCAAATTAAATAATAGACCTATAGTTTGTAGTTTCCAAAGATATCACTGAATATCTCACTCATAATTTAATCAAGATTGTACATTTATTCCGACTGATATAATTTATGTAAATGGCGCTTTAAAGAATTCAAGTCCAGATATTATCTCCTAACTAACGTTTCTACGAGAAGAGAGATATCCACCTGCTTATCATAACTAACATTTAATTACTAAGTCTAGTATAATGCTCGTACTCCGGCTGTCATTCATTCAAATGGATCTGGGAGAATGACATCTAGTATCGCCGAGAACTTGCTAATTACTTTAAGGGCCATTGTGTGAGAGGATTTCATCATTAATATATAAAACATGCAAGCACGTAAGTGTCTTTGTCATAACGTTTCTAGATCTTTCTAGATCATAATTGAATAAGAAGATAAATCAAGTACGAATGTAATATTTTGAATTTAACATAGATTTAATATGTTGCAATTGTAGTAGAGCCTAACAAATAATATATTAAATATTTTTTAAAGTAGATACATTGTATTTATTATTTTGACACCTGCCTTGCTTTGCTCGAAATAAAACATTGCCGCCTGTATTTTACTGAGCAACCCTAATTTCACTTTGATCTGGAAATGTCCAATAATGTTGTAGTCTTTTCCTTCAGCTACTTCTAAAGAGGTGTTTTCTGCCTTATAATTGGGTAGAAAGGACCACTTACCGGAAAAGTGTCCATATAAAAAGCGTTGAGTTTACTTTGTCGACCACCATACGTTAAATCATATGTTAGTAAAACAGCTGCTGAAACAACAATGCTTCAATGAACTTCCTTGTCTGTGTATTCTTGGCATGGCCTCAATTGTTTTTTGTAAATATGAATGTCCATGTTTGAATAAAGTTTGTTCCATAGTAAAATGCAAATTATTCACTGAAACTGTAGCTGGAAGAAAAATGTTGTGTGTCTTGCGGGAAAAAGTATCTTAGTCACCCATAACAAAAGAATACTGCCCTCACTGTGCTCGTGCTATAACATTTCATTTCGGGGCAACAAAGTGATATTTTCTTCCCTTAAGGATCTGCTTTAGTGGCGGCCATCTTGGATTTTTATCCCATAAGAACAATGTTAAATTTCAAACCATTTATTACGTTTACTTTTTATCATAAAATTGTTTGCAAGGTCTCATTTTAAGCACAATCACAATAAGCATCCGTTTTGCATTTTAGATTTAAAAAAAATTCTTTTCATTTGTTATGCAATTGACATTTATTAAGTACAAAGTTTGAATTTTTTCCTGAAACAATAAAAAATTAATAATGAAAAGTAATTTGCAAGCCGGATCCGAAATTTTATAGAGAATATTCAGTTTTTTTTTTAGCACTCAATTACAAAAGATAGACTTATAGAATGGTTTGAAATGAGGCAATGTCAAAGCGTTAAGCTGCAAGAAATGGCACTGTTTAGATAGGGATACAGTGAGAAGCGGTTGCTTTTCCGGTTGCTTTCTCGTTTACTGGAGCAGACCCTTAAGACACAAATATCTATTTCATGACTAATCTTGCGTTAACATCCATAATACAAATTATAAAAGAGCTGACTCTTTGCTTCCAATTAATCAAAACTAAACTATTAGCCGTCTTGAAGTTATTTTTAATTTAATTTTTATATTGAAATGTAACGCCTCTTCCTATATTCCGGAAAATATTTATAAATTGAACTTTCTGTCTATAATTCGAAAAGGTAGCAAATTTATTCCAAAGTACACTCTAATCCAAAACGGTTTGGAGAGAATTTTTGTCAAAGATTCAGATTATAAATAATTGATTTTGCCACTAATTTCAGATTGTTTGATAATATTTAGGCCTATGGCTGATTTATTAACTTTGGTGTTGACGTTAATCAAAATCGAATGTAATATGAACAATTTTTCAACAGTTTGGATAAAGAGTGTAAACGTTCGATAAAATGAGTACGAACGTGAAATTAATATTTCATCATGATATTATATATATTTACTTAACTCTGAAGGCACCCATACAATCGCAATGGTAACATTTCACGAATTAGTTAGCTTATTCTTATCTTCTGTATACTTGATACTTCTTTACTTTGCTTAGACTCAAGATGTAGCTCAGATCGAAAAGGTTTTCATTATCCAAAATGTCCTACTTTTCCCGGTAAAAAAACACTGAGATCTAATGAGATGTAAAAAAGAATTTTGCGGGAAATGAGATTTTTCTTAGTTATGAATGCCTTTTTGTTAAATTTTAATTTTGTTACTATAATGACTTATTTTGTTTCATTTCCTATTTGTGTGTCCTTGTATTTGTTTGTATTTCCTTTTAGTTTCATTTTTCAATTAATTGTATGTTCTTGTCTCTTTTCTTGTCTTTTTGTATTTTATTAGCCATTTATTTGTACAGTATTGGTTTCGTTAGTTCTTATAAATTTTTGTTTTCTATAAAACTCTTTTCTTAAATTTCGTAAATTATTTAAAATTTGATTAACAATTTAATAACTACTTTTTGAAATTACAAACATGGTTTAGGGTTGATAAATTTTCCCATTTATCCCCTCTATATAGTATTGCAAATCAATAATTGTACAAACATTTTTTTTTTACTTAATAACAGGAGAGTAGACAATATTTTTACCATCTTACAATCACTTGCAGCTTTACTAAACATATAGAGAAACAGCTGTTAACAAGAAACTCCCATTAAAACATATGACAGTTGATTACATCCATCAGCTTTAATACTTCAACAAAAATTAACCTAATTATATGAATCACTTTAAGGTTATGTTTACAACTTAAACGTTAAGTTTTGTGACATCATAAGTGATAAGGATGAAAGCTACTAATGGTAGTAATAAATATTTTATAACAGCTGATTAGCTTCGATAATTCAACAAAAATCCTTGCCAAAATTATAATTGAATGTTACGTTTACAGCTTATTAAACCATTTGATTTACAACTACACCAAACTAAAGAGGGTTTTCAATGTATTATAGGTTACAATGTTAAACAATAAAACTTCTCGTCAACTAGACCCACATTCCAGAACGGTTTGACGTAAAACCAGCTGATACACTGCCTTCACGATTCCCAAAACTTGTTATTACTTTCAGTGCCATCAGTCATTGGAACCAGTCAGGTGGCAAGACAGCTGCCACTGCTTAATTATTTAAAGATCAAGGTTTCCGTTTTAATTATTAGCCGACAACATTTTCAGGAACAGCATTTCCTATGTTGATTCGAGTAACAGCGGTGATGAAACAAGTGTCAACCTTTGTTAACTGTCACTGCCAATTGGAACGATGCACGGCTACACTGATCTTGCGGTTAGTCACTCTAGTTTGTTAATTGCAAATATACAGCGAGCTGTTGACAAGTTATTCGTCATAGGTCAGTTGAAGCTTTGCTATGAATATCAGATTTGAAATATTTTCAAGGAGCAAAATTGTTCAAGGAGTAATGTTGAAATTCTAATTTTCGTTTTTTTTTTTATATTCAGATTCATTTATTTAGAATTCCTCTTTTTATTTATATTATTATAACTACTATTTCATTATTAACCATAGCAAAATATTTTAATTTACTCAATAATAACATACTTTTCAGTTATTTATTCCTACAAATAATAGTTATTAAGTTTACATTTTGGGGCACCTGTAGTAAAACGGATAACTTATATAAAATATAACAAATTAACAAAACGATTCTTCAAATCATTGCTGCTAATAACAAACACTGTGTTTGTTTAGTCAAGAATAGTTTGACTAATTAACCAGTCAGCTGATACTATCGGCAGCTATCCTAGTTTCACCTGCCAATAGTGGTTTTCAATCAATTTTTTATTTTATATCAACTGTTCTCTAATATAGAATGTCATCTTTCCGATGTAAAAAAATCTAACAAGACAAAGAATTCCATAAATTTAACAAAATACAAAGTATATAATTTAATTTGATTCCGTCTGAAGTTTAAAAGTTTTGCCAGGTAAATAGGTGATTGCACTTGAAACAGTATATTTGAGAAAACTTAACATTCTGTATTGTTAAGATGTATTAGTCTTATATGTGTTAGCCCAGTATATAGGGGGGTTTCAGCTTACATTAATTGCAGTAAAAGATTTTTTTTCTAGGATCGTTTGGTATGGTGTGGGTATGCCAAATCTAATTTTGCGACCTCGAAAGTGGGGGGGACAACTTTTGGGGGGCAAAAAACCTCAAAATGTTCGTTCTTTTTCCAGTGTTTCGCTTATAACTAAAAAACGGTACATATTATGTAAACAATAGATCTGTAGTAAATTAAAGAGGACAAATTTCGCGTCGAATAAATAAATTTAATTCAAAATTGGTCCAGTAGTTCGATTTTTATGGGGATCCAAAAAACAGCAAATTTTTCCAACTTTGCCAAAAACTGTGTTTTACCCATTTTCAATGTGCTGTAACTTTCCAACATCAAATTTTATCACTACCCCCCTCCCTAAACTTTGTAGAGCATCAATCTTTGAGTTCAAAAAACACCGATTTTTCTAAATTGAGCTGATTTTGAAATTTTATCAACTCATAATGCAAAATTGGGGAAAACCTTAAATTCACACAATCGGGGTTTCGCTCTTTTTCGATGTCTATGAGTCAATTCTGAGGCTTAATTATGTCATCTGAATGCATCTGAAAATTATTTTTAAAGAATTTTGTGAAAATTTTAAAATGTAAATAATTCTTCATGACTTTTAATTGTAGTGCTGGTTTCTTGTTCACTAAATGCACCAGGTGTCTTAAAAGTCCCATGCCCCCCTTTAACTTTTGTGTTTGTTAAAACAAACAAATATCCTTTGGGGAACGATACTAACTTAGCCCAAAGTATCTTTTGAAACAATCGGAAATTTTGAGTCGCCCCTAAAAATGGGGGTTTTGGGGGCAACTCAAAATTTTTAAATGGGAAGTATGGTCATGTAATACCTCATTTTAAAGGTCTATTTAAGACTAGGAAAATGACATAAAGAAAATAAAAATCGGACCACCCAAAACAAAATGGGGGTCAAAAACGTGTTGAAATAAATCGACATAAAGTTGCTAATATCTCGAAAAGGAAGAGTTTTTAGAAAAATATTCAAGGGACAAAAAATGTTTATTTAAAAGTGCTTGACCTAACATATTGCTTCCAAATCGATTTCGAAAATTTTATTTTGTACAAAATTTTCTAAGATGTAGGAGTCGACTTAAAATTTTATCAATACCTCCCTCTCCCTAAAATTTGTAGAGCATCAATCCTTGAGTTCAAAATGGGTACCCAAGTGAGGCGAATCAGCGAGGCACTAAAAGCTCAGTAAGTGCTCTGCGTTCGAAAGTGAAGACTTCAGCCGATATAATGTTTGATGAGAGTACACTCCCGGCTGTTTCCCAAGAGAAGTTCTTGGGAAATGAAACGAATAAGAGCCGCCTCATTCAAATGTTGAGAGATTATCTGGAAGAATGTTCCATTCCAGTATTGGAGGCAGCAGAGGACGCTGATGTACTGATTGTGACAACAGCTTGTTCTCAATCAACCAGCTTCAACACTGTGCTTGTGGTCAGTGAGGATATTGACGCCCTATTCATCCTGTGTGGGGCTCCCAGTAATGCCACCTACAACAACATCTACCTCCTTAAGCCAGGGAAGAAGGGGCAAGCTGACTCGTACTACTCCATCTCATCGTACCAGTTCGAGAAGAAACACCTTCTGCTCGTGCATGCCTTCTCTGGATGCGACACAACCTCAACGCTATTCGGGAATGGGAAAATCAAACTGTGTAAACTAATCGACAGTACCCCAGCATTGAGGGAAGCTGCTGTGGTGTTCTACAAGGCATCTGCAACTCCAGCAGACATCAGCAGAGCTGGGGAGAAGATCTTGATGGCAATGTATGACACCGGAAGAACTACTATCCGCAGCATCAATGAGCTGAGGCACCATCTCTTTGTGAAGATGTCAACGAAGTCGAAGTTCATCTTACCCCGACTTCCTCCAACACTCGACGCTGCGGACCTGCACAGCTACAGAACATTCCTCCAGGTTCAGTGGAGGATGGGAATCACGCTAGACCCTCTTGAATGGGGTTGGAGACGGGACAGCCTCGGACTCACCCCAATTCTTACAATGAAAGAATCTGCTCCCCAAGAGCTTCTGAAACTGGTGTTCTGCGGGTGCAAAAAGGGATGTACCAGTGCATGCACTTGCCGAAAGTCAGGCCTCAAGTGCACCACTGTGTGCAAGAACTGTGTGGGAAGTTTTGGCACAAACAAATTTTTACACAGCTAGCCTTAGAGTTACCTTATGTTGTCTCCTTTTTTATTTGCGGTTATACGTGATGAAGCGTGTATGTATTTTTTGTGTAGTTGGCTTTATGTTTTTGTATGCAAAGGTTAATGTTTTTTTAAAGTTATAAATTGTAATTTGTTTATGTATGTAGATATAAGTGTTTTTATGTGTTGTATTTTAGTTATAAGCAATTTTAACGTTGGAAATAAAAATAAACAAATAAGTAAGAATTTCTCTTCCTTTTCGAGATATTAGCAACTTTATGTCGATTTATTTCAACACGTTTAGGGTCGCCATTTTGTTTTGGGTTGTCCGATTTTTATTTTCTTTATGTCATTTTCCTAGTCTTAAATAGACCTTTAAAATGAGGTATCACATGACCATACTTCCCATTTTAAAATTTTGAGTTGCCCCCAAAATCCCCCATTTTTAGGGGACACTCAAAATTTCCGATTGTTTCAAAAGATACTTTGAGCTAAGTTAGTATCGTTCCCCAAAGGATATTTGTTTGTTTTAACAAACACAAAAATAAAGTGTGGCATGGGACTTTTAAGACACCTGGTGCATTTAGTGAACAAGAAACCAGCACTACAATTAAAAGTCATGAATAATTATTTACATTTTAAAATTTTCACAAAATTCTTTAAAAATAATTTTCAGATGCATTCAGAAACATACCTAAGCCTCAGAATTGATTTCCGGACTCATAGACATCGAAAAAGAGCGAAACCCCGATTGTGTGAATTTAAGGCTTTCCCCAATTTTGCATTATGAGTTGACAAAATTTCAAAATCAGCTC
>JAGFPH010000185.1:244499-255696 GCA_018207615.1 Philaenus spumarius | reverse complement strand
TTTCAAAATCAGCTCAATTTAGAAAAATCGGTGTTTTTTGAACTCAAGGATTGATGCTCTACAACTTTTAGGGAGGGGGGTAGTGATAAAATTTGATGGAAAGTTACAGCACATTGAAAATGGGTAAAACACAGTTTTTGGCAAAGTTGGAAAAATTTGCTGTTTTTTGGACCCCCATAATAATCGAACTACTGGACCAATTTTGAATTAAATTTTTTCATTCGACGCGAAATTTTGTCCTCTTTAATTTACTACAGATCTATTTTTTACATAATATGTACCGTTTTTTAGTTATAAGCGAAAAACTGGAAAAAGTCCGAAAATTTTGAGGTTTTTTGCCCCCCAATAGTTGTCCCCCCCACTTTCGAGGTCGCAAAATTAGATTTGGCATACCCACACCATACCAAACGATCCTAGAAAAAAAAATCTTTTACCGCAATTAATGTAAGCTGAACCCCTTTTTCTATCCTCTATATACTGGGCTATAGTCCCAGTGTGTTGTTATGGTATATAGTAGTAAGCTTCGTGAAAAATCACAGGCAGATTAATTAGATACACATCAGAAATACATCTTTTTAAAAATTACTATTTAAAAACAACAGAATTTATCTAGGCCTACCTAACTATGCTGACTGGTATTTTTAACTCGGTAAATGTGTACAATTAAAAGGATTATAAAACTGTAGGCATATTTGTTAAAATTTTGTATTTATATACATTATTATACATCTAAAGAAAGATACAAATATTATCATTTAATTGTTTTTTATTTCATATTGAAAGATTAAATCATTTAGAAGATATTAATATTATAGCGAAAAAATTAATAATCGAATATGTTTATTTGTTATACGAAGATGCACGAATGTTTCCGAAGCTAAACGAATAGGTATCTCTTCTTTAAATTTGTATAAACGAATATATTGATGATAAAAGGTTGTATTTATAAGCAAATCTTATAACGTATTATAACATACATTAATTCTGTAACTCATATTAAAAAAATCTGCTTCACAAGAAATTATAATGATTGAAGTTGTAAACAAAACCCCAAAGTATAATCTAAGCAAGGTTTTGTGTATTACAGATGATGGGCGAAATGAGCTGTTATATGTTACTCACGTACGTACGTACTTACGTATGTATGTATGTACATACGGACCTACACTCGCTTTTATAGGAGTTGATAACTACTTATTGCTTGTAAATGGTAAAACGAAATCTCTTTTGCCTAGTATAAAATGGAATAAAGACTTTCTAGTCTAATGCTATTTTAAATAACTTTGCCAACTATTTATTATTAATATCAAGCGTAATGAAGTAACAATTAATTATGAATAGTAAAGCTGTTCAAATTTGTATTTGAACTTACTCCTTTAGATTCTAAAGTGACCTAATCGTCTTCTAAAATAATTTAAGATTCCTTAAATACCACATTAATCTGCTGTAGGCCTACTATAAAAGTTTAAATTTATTTTAAGCATCTCCAAAAACATTTATTAGTAAAAAAGTCAGAAAATTCCTCATGTTTGTTTTTGTTTTCACTTGAATTACATATTTAAATCAAACAACAAAATATATAAGCCTACGTATACAAAAGATGTACAAACTTTAATATTATTAATTCATAATTATTATATTACCTTAATAAAGTACATCTTGTGACTTCTTGTCGTGGTATTATGACGACATGTTTCGGAGCCGTAACTCCATCATCAGGTCATGATCACTCTGGTGAGATCGTCGTACATTAAAATATATTCACACATGACACAGACACGTAAAATAATGGATGCGCATCTCAAGGAGTATAAATGGTGGATCTTGGAGTACTCGTCATAATATGACAAGATGTCACAAGACGGACTTTATCAAGGCGATACAATTATTATTAATTAAAAGTGACTTGGTACCACAACAATGCAATACATATTATTAATGCTATTAGCATTATGGATTGTATTGTAATTTTTGGAAAGGATATATTACATTACTCCTAACCAAAACTTTTCAAAATAAAGTGATAAGATGTAATATTATTATAAAAACAAACATGCAATAAACAAAACACAAATAATTCCTACACATATGCTGCAAAAACTTCAATAAGATTACAATTAATTAGTCTACATTATAATAAAACCAATTGTCTTTAGTGTGTATTGTTTGAACTATTCAATGAGGTTTAATTTGATTATGCAAGTTTGTATTGTTACTTAACGTCTTTCAACGTTCGGAAACCGAATGATAAGTTTTGTTGGACGGCATGCATTGTCTTGATAGAAGGATCATAACATATGTCCCATTCTATTCAATGCTGATATTTTGTTCTGATATCTTGTTACTACTCGAAATTTTATTTCTAATTAAAACTAGCACATTTGGAAACAACAGCTCAAAGCGCGTATTAGCCTTTACGACTGCGTTACTTCGTGCAATAAAGATCTCGAGATGTAATCATTTAAAGTATATCAAGACCGGGACAGGGATAATGTTAGCACAAGTTGACTACTAGCAGGGAATGTCCCGAGGGATGCAGTGTCCCGGCTAAGTACAGGACGATTGCAGCCCCCTGGTTACTATTTACATGTTCTGTTTCTATGGCTAATACGCACGATACGTAGGCTACATGCTTGCCCTTATTGATTGTTTTGATTCGTGATTTAGCTTTAATAAAACAAACCTGACTTTAACAGTAGTCGTAGTAATAAAACAGTGTATTTACTGAAAACGGTCAAACTGTTGTTATAAATCTGTACTCTACAAACAGTTAGGAAACTCCGTTGTATAAACGACCTGAACGTTTAGTGACCTACACTGCAACACCAAATCTTAAAGTTTTTCAAAAGTTAACAATTTTATTAATACAAAATGTAAATTGAGTGCTTAAGACCACACGGGAGAAGTGTAGGCCTATACTTTTTCAATTGGTTGCTATGGTAATGAATTTAAATACATTCAAGAAACATGTGTTGGTTCATCAGTCTAGGACTAACCTAAAATTATTAAAGATTATACATTTGAATCAATTGTTTCGTCTGATAGTTTATTTTATTGGTTGCTATGGTAATGAATGTAAATACATTCAAGAAACATGTGTTGGTTTATCAGTCTAGGCCTAACCTAAAACTATTTTGTGTGTTTAATTTTAATTTGAAGTATTTCTGATGCATTATGATATAAAAAAAAAACATTCTGCACTTCTTCATCAATTAAACTTTAACTGAGCCCAATTTCATACTCCTCCGTCCGCGTAATTTTCATAAAAAAGGGGTACAAAGTTTTTGCTTCACGTATTAATATATAGATACTCTGTTATATACACATGTATATATATAGTAGAGCGTGGAGGTATAGAACGTTTCAGAAAATGCGTGACGGTAAAATCCGATTCACCGCCAGCAAACATGTTTTGGACGCTGTGCGCCTATAGAAGATGACGCTTCATACCTTGTCCAAAACTTCTCAAAATGAGATAATAATTTTGTTTTGTTCTAGTTACATGAATCGATAATATTTCTGCACCATCAAGGTAAACCTCTAGCTTTGTTATATTTTAAATACAAAAAACAATTGTAGGATAATTTTCAATTTAAAATTTGATTCCTGTAAACTACTTTTTAAAAGACATGGAAACTGCCCTTGTCCTTTATATGTATATTAAATAATTATGTTTTGTTAAAGCTAATTAGCCTAGATTTCCTAAATGTAAAAACGAACTTTTATACTTGACAGGATGCAAACATTTATTAAATTTCCCTACACATAATACGGCAATCTTTGGTAATGCACCAAATTACGGATGTATTGAAATATACAATAAAATTCCAAATTATTTTAAGTAAATTGAAATAAATGTAAGTAGTAACTTATTTAGGAAACTATTTTTATTCACTAGAAATAATTAGATTTTCTGCTGTAGATTGGAATTTTAGTTTCTATTTAAATGTAAGTAAGTACTTTAAAATTTGTAAGCTATGTATGTTTGATGTAATAATTTGTATACATTGACAGGTCTTATAGCTTGGGATATTGTGCCCTGCGTATGCAATTTCATGCTAAATAAATGTTGTATAATATACCAAACCTGATATAATAATTTAGAGAAACTGTCACAGTACCCGGCACCATGGTATGAAAACACACCGGATCTTTAATAGATTAATAATAATTATTTGTTAGTTTTCTTTGACAATGTGAAAGGGTTTCTTCGGTTGCATATTAATGTATTTTGAAGAGAAAGTAAATGGGTAGTTAAAAGTCCAATACGTTCTAGTAAATGGTCTAAAGATGAACTATGGAACATTATTCTACAATTCTTATAGTCAAGCAACCTTTAAACAAGTAAAGGAATCCTCGAATGTTAAATTAAGAAAAACTTTAACACAGTTTTTAGTATTTTATAAAAACAATTCAATGCAGTGGAGTCTAACAATATGTCAGAAATTAATCAATGGAAAATATCAAACCATAGGTCAGTAAAACAAATTTAAAATATATGGATAACATGAAAAACCGTTTGTAACGAAAAATTCTGTAAAGAGTGATTATAAAGGGGCTCCCAATGCGAAGTGCTAGATATAATTTTTAAAAACTCAAAATAATGACGCCCAGTAGCAAATATTAGACTCATAAATACTGCTTTGAGGGACGGAAATATATGTCACAACTTTAAAAAGTTAATCCTGAAAGGTATCAATAAAAGTTAAGAACTTAGAAATTACATTACTAAAATGCGTCTAAATAAAGAATGGTTTCCCTAGTACCGGACGTGAAGCATTCTAGCATTATAAATACATTCAAACATAATGTTTCAATGATCTTTATTGTTGACATTTGAAAAGTACTTTTTACTTAGTGACTACGTGAACATTTTGAAAAATATCTTTTGTCCTGAATTAGGTGCTTGAGATATTATACTTAAACAAGATAAACTGTATCAGTTTGAGAAACAATGTCAAGAAAAGTTTTTCTTCTACAACAATTTCTTTAATTTGAACATTACTAATTGTATATCTTCCTGTCATTCTACTGGGAGGTCTATGTTCTGAAAACATTCTTGTATGTAAAAGGTAGCAGTGTCGTTATGTCCCACTAATGATCACTAATTGAGCATCATATCCGCCGTGTTAAGGCTATTCTTTATAATAATGAAGTGATACTTAGACAGCGTACTTGAAACAATATGTGAATTTTAATTAGAATATGTAGGCTTACTTGTTTTAAAGGAAACTGAGATTTCGGGTGGTATATAACGAACTGAATGTTTACATCAATCATTGTACAAGATAAAATAGTAAACACCAACAAAAAACAATACTATGGATATCAATTTTACACAAATATAAATATATTAATGTTAAACATTAAACTAAGGCTAACAGCTAACATAAGCATTTTACTGCTTAGAATACTTGGATTTTGAGTTTACTTATCACAGTTGGTATTTGTATTTAGTCAAATAAAAGTCATTAATAATAGTAATTAAGTATAATTATCATTACTATAAATCATCTTCTCTGCTTGAGCAAAAATGTTTTTACATTTATTGAATTATCAAAAATAAAACATCCAGTATTAAGACAATTTGCAAAAACTAATTCTTGAGTATCTTTCAGGCCAGTCATAAATAGGCCTGAAATTCTATTACGAATTTCTATTTTAGGAATATTCCTAAAATTCTTTGACAAACATTGAGAACAAATTCCTCACATAAAAATGGGGAAAATTCCTATAAACATATATCCGGGAATACCTAGTTCCCCAGATATCCTCAGTTTGGCTTTTTCACAAAATAATTTGTTTTCTCTATAACGTTTAGTCGTATTGAATTGAAAATTGGCATAGTGGGTCTTAAGTAAAGAGGTATTTAAAAAAATATATTATTATCCCATATCAACTAACTAACCATTTCAAAATGGTGGCTACTTACATTTGTTTGATCTAAATGATTCATAAACGCGTAAAGTGTATGGAAAATATCAAGGGACTTTTTGCAACTATTTTAATTTTGCTATCGAATATTGTTACTGTAGGAACAGTAAAAAAAAAAGGATAACTGAGACCATTATATTAAAAAATACATTATTACCATACATTTTGTGGCCGAAAAACTAATTTACGCAGGTCTACAGTTATCCTTGGTCTTATTGTTTTGACAATTAAAATATTCGATACACAAATTCCATAGAAAATTAAAACAACTAAAAAAACGAATCTTATCTTAGCATTTATCTTAGAAATCTCAGATTTTTATTTATTTATATTTTAAAATTTCAAGCAGTTGCCATTTTTTAAGTTGTTACTATTGTTTTCAAAATAGATTTGTATTAAGTTACCATGACAAGTTTTAATTCGATTCATTAAATTGTTCTAGAGATGATAAAAACTAAATCTGGGAAACTAGGTATTTTCGGAGATATATATATATGAACTCTTCACTTTATTTTTATGTGAGGATTCCGCTCTCGAAGTTTGTCAAAGTATTTCAGGAACAGATTGTATAATTAGGTAAAAGATTAACTCATTTCTAAGACGTTTTTAAACATTATTATTAATGGATCAAAATGATTGTAGATAAAAATAACAATGTTCTTCATATAAAACTTCAAAATGTTTGAAAATCAAAAACGTGCCACTATGTTACTATTCAATTGTTCCAACTTGATTTTAAAGAATGTAAAGCTTCTTTCTGTAAACCTAAGAAAGAGGTTGTTGCCCGTTCTGATGAAGTTGTTAGAAAAGTAAGCTTTATTAAATTTGTATTACTATCAACTTATATAATTAGAAATGATAGGTAAAAGTACGTGAAAACTGTACACTTACCGTCTATGGAATGTTTAACAATTTAAAAGGTATGGCCTCAAGTTTCAGGAAAAATACTAAAATATCCAAATAATTTCAAAGAAAATGTATGCCTATAAATACCATTTGTCCATACTGATATAAATAACTCAGATGATGGACGATTTTTTAGTGTTGGTACAATAACCAGCCGTTTACTCTAACGCCACTAAACTTCTCAGAAGCATATTCATGGACAGCTGATTCCACAGTTTGTAATAAAGTGTATCCTTAATTTTTAAGCGAGGTTTTTGTTCAGAAGTAGGTCTTATAGGTATCCTGGTTTTTAGCGAATTTCAATAGGAAAGACTACCTATTGCAGTGACCCTTATGGTGAAACCTAAGGTCCGGGAGTAGTAAATAAGCACCGACCATGTCCCCGTTTCGGATGTCATTAAAACGTTTGTAGGCTATATGAATATACGCATTTTAAGTCCGATTTAGTATACATTTGGCACACACGTTAGTTGCCTAAGTCGCTTGTATGAGTTCGATACCCAAAAATCTAACAACAGGTAGCATGTTTTTTTTACCGGAAGTAGCTATTTTTAGATTTTTCGTACTAGAATGAAACTTATAGTTTTATTTAAAAAAATAAATGTGGGATATTATTCTGCACATTTTGCTTTTTACAAGATATTATAGCTCGCTTGGTTCTCCCAAAACCGATCAAAACATAAAATACCATTCAAGCACCCAGTACACGTGGGAGATTTTACCGTGAGGGCATCTTCTGATTTTAGGCCGACGGCCGAGTTTGTACGCTGCAAGTGAAGCGAAGCAGTACATAACCCGAGGCTTAGGAGCAAACAAATTCTACCAATATATTTTGTACATATAGGCAGCTATTCAGCGCCTTCGTGAGTAGACGAATTTCCAAAATTATTGGTTGACACCCTAAAACATATAATTTAATTTTGGAAATTGAAAGTCAGCGTTTCAGCTGCGTGATCGGATTATTTTTATTAGAACTTTTACTATAGGCTACTGTAAACTCAATAAAATGATGTAGGCATAGCTTTGAGACTGTGATTAATCTTATACCTTTTAAAAGGTATATAAAAATGTGTGTCGATGAAGGAAATGGGTTGGCATGCAGAGCAAGAGATTCTGCTAATTTTGCATTTAATCACGTTTACCGTTTTTATACTCAGATTTATCTTTAAAAACACACTTGAAGACAGATATTGTCCTATCCCGCTAACTGTATGTGTTACAAGGCATATCATAAATATATTTACACTGGAGTTTATTTTAACTATCATACAATTTAAGTTTTGGAATGTTTAACATATTTTACCCTCTACTATGAAAACCAACAATGTTCGAAAAATACAATTTTAAAACTAAGAGAGTTTTTGAGCTTATTTGTGCATTTGGTTTCAATTTAAGTACCTAAGAAAGAAAGAAAGAACAGGATACAAAAATGTACAGATACAAGAAAACATTTAGCAATTAACACTTTTATTATCCTCTAAATTGCACACCTACATCCACATAGCCTCCTCCAATGTGACTTTAATATTGCACAGGCTAGAGGTGTGGTTCGAATTTCGACTCAAGTCGTATAATTAAAATGATTACACATTATTTCAGGTCCATGCGCTACAATAATCGAGACACCAAATAAGTTTGAGATGTAGGCTAAGTGTGCTGCCTTGAACTAAAGCTGCGATTAATACATCGATTAGTGCTACAAATTGATCGACGATTACTTCCTCTTGTTCTATCGCTATTCTGGTAATTTTAACTGGTACCTATGGAATACATTTTTTCGTAAAACTTCAGATAGCTGTACGTCCTGGTATTGCACACCCTAGATAGGGTTCTATTTGTCCACATGTATAATTTAAACTGCTAAATAAAATTATTGCAGTTATGAAAACTGTGCACTTACTGCGTTATAGGCTACACCTGTCTAAATAATTTAAGGTGTACGAAAAATATTGACATTTTCATTTAATTTCAAATAGGCCTATTCTTTACTCCTAAAAAATATATGTTAAATGCTGCCCTTGTTCAACTTGAACGTCCAAAAGATATTTCGATCTTATTTTTAACTTGTATGTGAGATTTCTGTTATACTTCATAGCATTTTTTCAAATTTTAATTTATTCATTTTTATTTACTACTAGCAGGTACTCGTGGCTTCGCACAAGGTCCAAAGGTCCGTCGCATAGTAATACATGTTTATTGTTTTAGGAGTTGTTATTACATGTTCACCCCTTAGCAGCACGCTATAAAATGCAAATATGATTTACTTAGTATATATGTATTGTAAGAAATAAATGTACCAATTTCCAGCTCTCTAGCTTGATGGGAAGTATAATAATTAATTTGTAATGTTTTAGGGGTTGTTAGATTTTTACTCCTTAGCAATAAAAAATACAAATATGGTTTACTTTTTATTTACATCTTGTAAGAATTAAATGTACAAATTTCCAGCTCTCTAATATTAATGGAAGTATAATAATAAATATTTATTGTTTTAGGGGTTGTTTCAACCCTTAAATCTAAATGAATTCTAGCCTATGTTTAATTTCAGGTCATGATCTATAAGTGTGCCAAATTTTATTCAAATCCATCCAGTAGTTTTTACGCGATTGAGTAACACACACACAGACAGACACCATTAGATTTTTTATATAATAGTATAGATTATTTGATTATTCTATTGAAATATTCAGAACGTTGTTAATTTCAATAAACTTTACTAGCTGAATCAATCTTCATAAAAGTTTGACCAGATTCATCAAAAAATATTTCTGAATACATTTTTTTAATTCAGTTTTTTATCGTGTTTGTTTAAACCTTAGTTATTCCAAAACATACAGACTTTATAATATCATAAAATTTTGTATTTATTTGCAAATAAAACATACATGTAGATTTAACAATACATTTTTTTAAATAATTAATTGTAAAATAAGTAATGTATCATAAACTAAATAGAATGATTTAATTATAAATAATATATATTTACAATTTTACTAAAACTTCTATAGTTATTATTTTAATTTATACTTCATCACATGAACAAAAACTTATATTTATACCTTTTACTTTTGTCGAAATATTCAAACATCGAGATCAACTAACTGTTGCCGCTTTAGTTGAGCCGCCTGTCTGGAGGCCTTTCCTAAACACTAGGCCTACATATCAAGGTAGCGAACAATTATCGAAACCTATAATGAAAACAAAACTAGAGCTAATTGTGGTGGAATGTGGAACTACAGACATGAGCAAAATATTGTCTCTGTTCCCATAGCCTCTGCAGTATTATGCAAATCACACGCCGGCGCTTGCGCATTGCAGCTTGCCAAATTATCGCTAAGTCGTGGGAACAGCTTCAACACAGAGACGTTGATATTACTTTAAAAATCTGTAATTAGTTCGTTATTAGTAAAACAAGTGGCTAATTAAACTGTCTGAATTGTGTTGAAAAGAACGAGTTAATGGGTACGTTCTTTGGAGATACATTCTTGGGCCTTCACGATTGACTGCATATTGAATGATATTTTCATGTAACTTTGTTTGTCATTAATTAGTAATTATACTTATAACCTTTTCTTCTGTCTTTCACTACCATCCCCCTCTGTCCTTCTTTTTCTCTCTTTCGTAGTTAGATGGCTGAGAGTCCTTAATAGTCCTAAACATCTCCCCAAAAATAAAGACAGTAATTCATATCTCTCCCTCCGTCCATCCTTCCCTCTTATTTCTCCAATTTTCTTTCTAGTCGAACAAAATATAATATTAAAAAAGCTATAAATATACACACAACGATTAAAAACGTATTAAAAATTCTAATTACAGAGATATAGAAACATGTAAGGCGATACTGTAAGCATTAATTATAACCTGATCATCGTAGTTCAAAGGTCAATGAAGTTGACAAGTTATTTAAAACCGTGTGTATGTGAATTGTGACTTCTCAATAGTTAAACTCAAAGTAAGCCTATACCTATAACTTTTAAATTATTCTAACATTGGTAATTGTGCAGAACAAAGAGATGATATAAACTGAGAATGTTGTCATATTTTGAAGGTACAAATTAAACTTAGCATAAAAACGCAAACCATTTCCGCAGCAGAAAAATATTATAGAAATTATGAAAGAAAACTCAAAAAATGCAGATTCAATTCAGCTATTTTCGTAATGTTTGCATTAAAGAAATTAAATTAAACACTTCACTGAAACCAAGAAGGAAAGTAACAACTATCGTAAACAAAACATAAGACATAAAATTATAGAAAATCAATAATAATAAACATGGATTAGTAACAATTCACCGCTTAAACCAATAAAACTATATTTAACGGAATCTAACAAATGAAGGAGCACGAATATTAATAA
>JAGFPH010000185.1:186359-235818 GCA_018207615.1 Philaenus spumarius | reverse complement strand
TTAAATTTGTTCAAGTGTTTGTGGTTTTTTAATGTTTTATGTTAATTGTGTATGGTTTGTTAATTGTGTAGGCCTATATATGTTAAAATATAGTGTTCCACAACAGTGGAATGAATATTTTTTGAGGTTGATCTGATGACCGGTAATCCATTAAGGATATATTTTAGAGTGCTCGACGGTTGAAATAAGGTAATTAATTACCCAGTATTATAAATAAATTGTAGAAAAATGTGATATTAATAAGTCTAGAAAACATAATTAAATTGAATGATCAACTTGTCCTTAACCAACTGTGTAGATGTTTTTGTTCTTGAAATTTACGCTAAAATGTGTATTAAAAGTTCCAATATTTTGAGAGACTTGTTAAAAAGAAAAAAAGGGAATTACAGTAAACGTATAGGGGTACCATTGGTAGTGGATTTCTAGTTTTGTTTTACGGGCGAGAAGTGATCAATGAATTTTTTTCGGATTTCAAATGGCTGCATTGTTTTTTACAATTATTCAGGAATTTATCAGTGACCATCATAATTTAGAAACATATAAAATTGCAATCAAAAATACATTACTTTGTAAGTTAGAAATAACTGAATAAAGACAAGTAGACCTAGTAGGTCTACTTTATATTATTTTACAAATGCTCAAGTAGCTCAACCGTTCAGTAAAAGAAAATTATATTTGGTATCTGATGATTGAAAGAGCAGTGGAGTTTGGATGTTGAGTCTTAGATCGCTCAAAACTTCTCAAAATCAGATACTTTATCCTACACGGAATATTATTTTCTTTACCTGATATTCTTAGTATAGCCTACTTGCAACTGAACTTAGTAAATCGATGTTAAATGAGAAATCAGTAACTTATGTTGCAGACATTAATACACGAATCAAAGTTTTATTGAAATAAATGATTAATATTAAATCAATCACTAAGAGTCAGATAATTGGTATTAAATAAAGTATTAAAAACTGATTGGTTTTAATCATCCAGTAACTTCATGGATCATTTAGCTGGAATGGCTAACTGAAATAGTCGTCATTACTTTAAATAACTGTAACCCTGCGGATGTAATTCAAATCAATACTTAGGCCTACAATACGATTTCAACTTTATTTAAATGTATTCTTGTCGAAGCGTGACTGACACGAAACAAAGTAACATTCCGTAGTTAACATAGACTACTGGTAACACATTTACGAAATTCAATGTGTACTAGTTTGTTGGTATATTTCCAAATACGTGTCCGTCACAACTTTCGTAAAAAGGTAGGCAACTTACTAACGATATTTTTATTAATTATTTTCAGATTTTGTGGGTGAAAGTTACAGGTGTCCACATCATTAAACGACTTTTGGTTTTTGTTTGAGGGTTTATTTAACCTTACTTTATGACAGTCGGACCAATAACGACCGATTACCTCGAACGCCATCAACTAAATTCGAACCTGAGCATTGAGCGTTAAACGGTAGCAAGCTGGAATCACGTGCTAACCCAATGCGCCTTGGTCGATCTCCTAATGATTTTGAAAAGCTAATGATTTAGTCGAAAAATGTGTGACCTCTTTTGTTTTGTCATTTAAAAGAGGTATCACTAAACCTAGTGATATTAAACATGTTGAATAGGCGAAATATTTTGTTCGCATTTATCTTCATTCTAGGCCAAGGAGGCGTACCCTAAAATTGTTCTCCCAAATTTACTTAAATTAGGTTGGCCTATCTAGGAAGGTGGTGGTATGAAGACAGAGGCATGACACAAAAGCTTATAGAAGGAACGTTACATTATTCTTAAGTAAATTATATTCCATGTTGTCTAAATTTACTTATAAGTGTCTTTCTTTACTCAGTTTTAATAATTAGTACCAGGAGACCGAGCTAAAGCTCGATTATAAGCAGGGCTATGATTTCAATAATAAATATTGGATTATTGAGTTTTGAGGTTAGGCCTATAACATTAAACAACTAAATAAAGGGTATATACAACATTAGGCTTACCTGTAATAAAAATACAGTTTAAAGGATTAACCATAATCTCAACGCTATGCCTCAGAAATAAGTCAGGCCTAAATTAAAGTTTAATATTTCAATATCGATTTATGCCTAGGGCCTAGTTCGCTCACGTCAATAACTATTATTGCAAATTTCCGTGAACATCGTTTAGGTTAGGCCTATAACATTAAACAACTAAATAAGTTTATTTAGCAGAAGTATTCGTTGCCATGGTAACTATAAATAGATACAACATTAGGCTTACCTCTAAGAAAATATACAGTTTAAAAGAAAGCAGATGATTATTGTAATGGCATTAAAAACATTTGCATCAGCTGTGCTTTGTATTGTTTAAAATGGACAAATTTCACTTTTTAATTTAATAAAAAGACGTAGAAAACGAATTTTCCCAGACTGGTGACCATTTCCAATCGATTTCTCGTGGCCAAAAGCCCCATATAAAATCAAAAAATGAAAAATCCTTAGACGGAGATTCCAGATCCATTTAGCAGACAAACAATTATCTCTCGCTTTAGAAGATAAGATATACTTTTGTATCCCATTCACGATTCCCTCTCTTCCTATCCCTTGAATTGAAATTAACATTTAAAAATTATGTACAATTCTAGATCACCACAATGATCAATTATATGTATAACATTATTTAATCCATTGCTAACTAGTCAATTTCATAGTTATATACACATTACATACAACAAATGTTTTGAAAATTTTAAATATTTTTAAGTTAACAAATTTATACAAATTTTATATTTTATTTTATTAGTCTTATCAATGATAATTATTTATAGTGTTTATGTATTTTTAGTAGATTATAGTGCGAGACATTTTCTGGAATATTTTAACTGTATTTTTCTAATTGACGATGAGCTATTTACAGGCAACTTGTTTTACCAAATATTATTCCTTCCACGCCAAATATGAAACTGTAACAAGTGTAGTTCTGAGTTACAGCCTACCTTTTTTACCCTATATGGATTTTCTCCATATAAAAGTATTATTTACTAGTGTGGTAACGAGAGGTAAAAATGTATTTGAAACAATAAAATGCTTTATTGGTAATATATTCTTGATCTGAAACTACAAAATATGTTGTGGTTGTTCAACATTGCAATGTAAGGAGTAGAACATTTTATGATCAGTTTATTAATTAAAATACTTTTATAGAGAAGTTTGTTTTAAACATCAAAAATATTAAATTTAATATAATTAAAGATGTAAATTGATCTTTGTTTCTCTTCGACTGTATTGTCACTTCTAGTCCTACTATTATTGCAACACTTAATGACAGCAGACAGATCTGTCAACAAGGCTGATTAAATCATAATAAATTGTTATATTTTATTTGCTATCGAACTTTAGATGCAACTAACAAACGCACGCCATGTTTGTAGATGATGTACTTAATTATTGGCTACAATATGTTTTAAAGTCGTATTCTCTAAATGTTATTTAATTATATTTCCGCTAGCTTTAAAAATTATCTTACTAAAGTTCTATAATATGGATAAGTTTATTCATATTTAATAAATATCTGCATCTATTTATTATACGTACATGATTTAATTTGATAGACTTTTAGTAAAAAGATAAAATTGTATAAAAGTATTAACTCTAAACCGAAATGCCAAGAACATTAGCAATTTAGTCTACAATCATAAACAATTAGTACAGGAACATTAACACAAATTTTCCATTTGTTTAAACTATGTCGGATTTAAAAAATTATAAAACTAAATTGTCTGTTGAAAATAAAACTATTTGTATGAACCATTAACACACTCTGTGCTTTTAGAAGGAAATATATTGTACCTATAGGTAGGCCTACATATCGTTTTAAATAAATACAGTAGGAAATAATAGCTTAGCCTTAGGTTGAAACAGAAGGTACATACAATTATTTCCCTCATTTGTAATTGTCTGAACGTATATCTAATAACCGACAATATTACTGCACAAGCTAGACACGGCATTTATTGACTTTCTAAGTTAATAGGCACACTTATAACTTAGAAAAACAAATAACTACTTACAACTATTGAGCACATTTTTTAAACTATTTTGTAAAAACATATACATTTTAATTTATGAAAATTATGTGTGTTACAAACTCGACATTTCTTGACAGTGACTAATCCAAATACGTAAACATACTAGGCGTACGTAATCAGTGAAATATGAATGCAGAGAATGGATCGTTGCCGAAATGTATAGGACATGTATCGCGTGTGGCCAATTTTATTTTGCAGGCGCCAAATTAGGTTTATAGCTAAAATTATAGAAGAAAAGTATATTTCTACATTGATTTAATGCGTTCAGATGATATATAATAAAAACAAAAATTTAATAAATTGAACAGAATAAAAATAGCGTTATAATGGAGTTTCATAATTATATAAACTTCAAATTTAAAAAATTGTATTCAGATCTTAGTACCGGTATTGTGGACAAATTAATTAATCGATTAACATATATTAGGCCTACTACTTTGATGATGGGTTTAGAGCATACTGAAAAGTAACTGCTAGTAGTTAGAAACACTAAAACCTATCACAAGCAAAACTATATAAGTTATAAGTGCCCGATATATTTAAAATATAACATTTTCGTGCGAAAAGAAAACTAAAAATATATAAGTCAATCCTATAATTTAAAGTAAATATATAAATATAAAATTTAAATAATATTAGAGAATAACTAAGAAATTATTGACAGCAAACATGTTATTTGGGATTTATTAATTTTACTTAGAATTACAGAAAACTATCCTACAGTAAATTTTGAAACTGTAATTGTGAATGTACTATAGGTTGCATTTGTTTTTTTTTTGCATGTTTTATTTAACAATGATTTAATGACTATATATTGTAAATGAACACAATAATCTTTAGTGTTTACTATATTTAAGAAAATTAGTTTGGTGTTGTAAGGTTTTAAGATTAATTTCATTGTTTTCATGATTAGTGGGTAGGCTGGAAATAAACAAACAAATGCTTAAGCAAGTAGTTATGTTCTGAGTTTTATGTTATCCTAGTAGTGTATATTAGACACATCAACTATAAATAATAGCCTATACAATTGTATACTAAAGACGGTGCGAAAAGAAACTTTTGGTTCCTACTAGTAGGCCAATTTAAATTATTGTTCATGGGATTTATATAAATATAGCCTACAAGAGTTATAGCACACTGCAAAATTTGATCGATACCGTTCGCGTCGTCCAATAAAAGAACAATCGACAACAAAGCGACGATCATGTTCCATTTGAATTTTTTTTAATGATTTTATTGGCTATTATTTTGTTTGTGTGAGATGCAACTATTTGCGTTTCTATGCAAACATAAGTAGACTATTATAGCCTAATAAATCAAATATGTTGATGGTCACAGCAAGTAATAAATTGTATTCCTTTTTTATTCAATTAATTTATTTTAAATTATAGCCTATAAAAGACATTAACCTTAAGTTATTTGCAGCCGCCTATACAATGTTTTGAATTTTTGGAGTTTACAAATTAATTGTAGAAATTATTTTCTATTCAAAATACAATATTTTTTATCTTTTAAATAAACTATGCCACGAATTAAAATTGTATTCATTGAACTTCATAGTTTACAAATGTATGTTTTAATTGTAAGTGGTGAGAATATGACTAGCTTAATTATTATCTGTGATATCATTTAATAAGTCAAATATAAAATATGTATTAACCCTTCCCAAATTATAGTCGACTAAGATACAAAATTGCATATTGTAAAATAATGAGACAGAATTACAAATATTACCTGAAAATATAAATACTTTTTACGTGTAATAGTTGGCCTATTGGTGTTCCCATCAAATTATAAACACGTTAGGCAAATCATATAAAATGCTACATGTGCTTGCTTGCTACATATTCACATGTATGCCCTACATGTAAAATAAAACTACCTTTACAATTAGAACAATAATTGGTAGGTATGCCTATTCCAATTATAGCCTAATCTATAATTTTAGCATATAAATGCACTGTTCACCTTACTTATGTCCTCAGTGAAAGTCTTTTACCGTATGATAAATTTCAAAACAAATATCTGGGTGCAAGTACAGTTTTGAATCATATGTTTTGCCGAAGTAGCTTATACCCTGTCTCTTTGCCTACTTTTTTATTGTAGCAAACATGACACCTGAACGAGCCAACCAACTAAACATAATTTACCATCTTGTCAAGACATAGGCTACCCATTTCCATACCTACTTCAGTTATGTATAAAAGTGATTTTAGGTTATTTTAGTATGTAGGCCTACATCTAATCTTATGAAGTTTTTAAGTTCCTAAAGTATTTTAATAAATTAGCGTATAGGCTATGTATAGCCTACCTACCGTCCTTAAATATGACAGACAGGATATTTCTATTCGCCAGCTATAGCGACAAAAAAAATAGCGCATATAGGGTACCGCCTACAAACCGGGAAGGTTTAAATAACAGTCTAATATAAAAAAGCGGGATAAGAGAATTCATTACTATGGTCACATTGAGGCCCAATAAACAAAACAATACCAATTATGATCGTTCGATTTTTGACATTACTTAAAACCTCTTTTTATGGGATAGGCCTATCACTATTTATTTTGGCGAATTTACAGAGAACTTGAAGAGCAATATAAATTTTAGTGTTTATTGCCAATACCACTTTAATTCTGTTAGTGATAAATAAAATAATAATAGTTTAGCATAAATTAATTATTTGTTCTAAATCGACAGTTAAATTGTTTATCGTTAGGCTATGTTTTATGCCTATAATATTTGTTGAGCATTTGCAGAATAGGCTATGGTATGAAGACAGGTAGAGCAATAAATAGTAGTCAATAAATTTGTATTGTTTCATACAATTAGGCCTATTGTAGTTTCACGAGATAGATGCGTAGTTACGGTCTAATAATTTATTTGAATATCGTAATACAAGTTAGGCAGTACATTTTAAACTCACGAAATATGTTACTTTTGGCATCGAGTTTGCGTGAGAATCAATGTTCAGTCCCTATAGCCTATAGTCTAAGGCATGCTAAACCATGTCACAAAATTAATGTTCCTATCATTTCTTCCTGATTGTGATCATAATAAGAGTTTTTTTTAATTTGCTTTATTATTCAGTACAGGCTCAAATATATAGGTAGGCCTATATATTTTTCTGTTTTATAAACTCATTTCTTATCAAATGTGTTAACTGTGTTATCGACTGTATGTTTAAATAATTATTCTGTTCGTTTTTCTAACCACATTACCACCAACCCAAATTCTTATTCTGACATTAACAATCAACTGGTCTTACCTTTTCCCATTCCGCCGCCTTCGTTTGGTGGCATACACGGTACCCAGTTGGTTCATATTGGCACTAGGGGCAGCCGGCGCCGGGGGCAGATCACCACCGTACACCGCCACCGCCCCTCCACATCCACTCACTGATATGAACTCCGTCGTGAAGCTCACCAGTGCACTCACCACAATCTCTTTCTTTACCTCACCATAGCAAATGTTATCTACAAACACTAACCGATTATATTACACTAGACATTACTCTGTCAACGATCACGCGAGCCATAATTCACAACGGTTCTCCGAATAATCACCGACGGTTTTTCAAAAGTTTCTGATAGAATTTTATAATGCACAATTTTACTTTTCCAAACAACTATTTTAATTTACGAAGCTTAGACATTTATACACTGTGCATTGTTACTTCACTGACACTATACTTTCACAATCACTCGCCATTTTGTTGTCACTACACGACAAACCAGAACCTTTTTGAATGCAGACTTCTATTGACCTAAACTAGAGCTTATTCGCCCTTACAGACAGAATATCAACTGAGCCATGTAACCAAACTTAGTCCCCCACTCTATTCTTGTTCCCCCTCCACGCTCCGCCTACATTCATGATCGACCAATCAGTACACACCTACGTCATGACATCAACAATGGCAGCAAAACGGGCGGGAGCTTCTTGTTATATGATTCTGATTTTGTCTCCCTCACTTCTATTACTCTTTCTCTGTCTTAGTTTTTCATTGTTAGTAAATGACTTGGATTTGATCTCATTTTGATAACATCAGTTTTATTTGAAGTGTAAATGCATACAGTAAACTGTTTAGGTTGGGGTAAAGTTGGTATAGATAAAATTTTCCATTAGGTGTGTAGTAGATAATTTGTTTATACAATAAAAGTGTATTCATTTAAATAAATAATACATTTTAATGGTCGTTTTAAATGTTGCCTTATTATGTTACCAGCAAATGTAGCCTATTAATTATGTCTATTTTTTAATCTTTTAATAAATGTAAATTAAATTATTATTAGTCCGTGCAAGATCTCATAGCCTATAGCAAACAATAAGATCGACCTGAAATTGAATCCTCAATTTAAAGACTTTCCATTTTCTCATATTTTTATCAGCAAGATTAGGCACAATTTAAGATGCGTCTAGTGAGCCGTCTTGTCGGAAGCATCATGTCACTAACAAGCCCCACTAGACACTTGGTGATCCGCATATTAAAAATCAACAAATATTTACGGTTCTAGGCTAATCTTGAGTGCTAATAGAAATACTGTATATTAATATGAAAAGTACAGATTTTTTGTCCGTAAAACGGTTAGGCCTATATGTAGGCCAATAGGCTTACAGAAAAAAATGTAAATCCCTATTTGTTTTTTTTTTCAAATAATATGTCTTTTGTTGATAAAGTTAACGGGGTTTCAAAAACATTCAACGTTAGAATGTTTAATATATTTAAAACGAGTAAAGAAATCGGTTGATTATTTTCCAGAAATTGGATCTTTACAACAAACACTATAATAGCCTTTATAGGCTAAGTAGCCTTGAATAAAACTTGAACATACGAGTAAAATCTCCCAACTAATACAATTATTATCTCAAAAGCGTTTCAACGACAAAGTCACCATCTTCAGTGATGCATGAGCTACTAAACAAACTATAACAGTTAGTCTATAGGCCTAATCTGTTATAAATGTTACAATAATCAGTTATAGGCTAGTTTGATTATTATTATAGCTCGTGTATCACTGATTTGGCGATTCGTAGACCTAGTTGAAACGCGTTTGAATTAATTAATAAACGTAGGGCCTATTAGTTGTGAGATTCTGAGTTCAAGTTTTATTCTATCAATATATTCCTATTAAATCTTTTACAAATATTGAAAATATTCTACAAATATATTTTTTGTAATTCTTGATTTGTTGAAAAAAACAATGTATTCAATCTTCTCACAAGTCAAGCTCATAGGCCTTTATAGGCTACTTACTAAGTAGCCTATCGTGAAAAATTTCAACTTCATATCATTTACCGTTAAAAAGATAGGCTATGATTTTTTGCTATTAAAAACACAAGATAGCCTAGTAGCCTAGCTAGTTAAAAATCTTCGCAAACAAGTATTTATAATCCAACTAGCCTACTTACGTAATATGTAGCCTTTAGGCCTATAGGCCTACTTTAAGTTAGGTCTAGGCTATGCCTGAAAAGATTGTTAATAACATTTTCATTTAAAAAAATTAATAAATGAAAAACTATTAGCCTAATTTTGTTGCCATAGAAGGCACCCACAGGGCTGTTCCACATAATAGGCCTACCTCATTTGTGAATTCACTTCAGAACATTTTCACAGTTTTCTTTCGAAATGTTCTTCCTTAGGCCTATACCATTTAGATTGTTTGAAATAGTTACTAATTAGTAACCCGAACCAGCTTTACTGTTACTAAGTGTACGATCGTAACCAGATAGCCTACATAGGCCTACTAACTCTCCTCTGGTGTAGGCAACCTAATTCCACTTCCCTTGCATGTTTTTTTTAAGGATATAGGCTAAAAGTGTTGCATTACTTGGGTTTCAAATTCAAATAACTGAAAATTTGGGTAGATTGATGCTTTAGAATTTAGAATTAAGTTGTTTGTATTAGCCTATAATTTCTGTAAACGTTTTTTGTTTATTCAAATTTTGTGAGAATTAGGTTAATTTTAGGCTTACGTATTGTAGGCTATAGCTTTAGGATTGGAAATATAAAGTTAAATTTGAGGCTTGTGTATTGTAAATTATTTTTCTTTGAGGTTAAACACCCTGGCCGCTTTGAAGTCTCAATCTGATAGATTTACTCTTCATTATTTGAATTAATGTGATCAGGACTAATATTAATATTTATTTGAAGGTTGAAGAAATAGTTAGGCTACGCACGGTAAAATAGTAATTAAAGTACAAAGTAAAATCTAAAATAAAGAAACAGTTAGAACTTAGACTATGTAGGCCTATGTCAACATAATGTTTGTAGCACTTGTAGCTTTGCCTCTTTTTTTAACTAGATGTAGCGTGGCACTATAAATAATGAAAATGTTTTGGGTCTAACAATGTACAAACCACATAGGCCTACTGAACGTCAGCAGAAACACAGAGTCCACTGCCAAACTAGAAAGTTTTACGGTTCGATCGGGCATCATATCACCACTATAAGTTAGGCTACTCCGCGAGACCCTAGTAACCAGCGAGATTACGTTGTCAAATCGTCGGTAAGGCCGAAGATGAAACAGTGCCGTCTACTTCTTGTGGATTAGTTACCCAAAGTGGCAAGCGGCTTGACTGTTTTCAATTCAAGAGCGTTATTAACATCCTATTTTTTCAGTTAGACATCTGCGAATCAGCAGACACTCTTATACCCTGTGTGTTTCTTAAATATAGAATCTAACTTAGATTGGTTGCTAAGTAACAGTAAGGATGAGGGGAAAGGAGAAGCCTACTTCCTGTTGAATAGTTGATCATTGTTGCAAGCAGCTTGCTTATTACAGTTAAGCATCTGTGCAGATTATTGTTGATCTGTGTTAAGACGTAGCATCTTGGGTTGAAGTGAGACACTAAAAAAGTTCGTAGAAGTTTAGTTCCTATTTCCTACTCTCATTCTTATGATGCTGTGTTTTTATTTTAACAGTTATTTCTTCTAATACAATTCAAACTGATAACTTTGACTTCCAATTAACTTTACGCTATTATTTTTTGGGTGACTGTCACCTGCGTTAACTTTTGATGGAACAAACTATAATGACCATAGAAAATAATGTCCTTTAACTTACCTGAGTAGAGAAGAAACTAGGCCTATGTGTGGATGTCGTCTTATTCCGGAATGATTATGGAATGTTACTTTTAAAATATTAGACTTTTGAGCATTAATTTACCATGGTACCATGTATTTAATTTTACTATTTCATGAACTAATTATTGACAGTAAATCAACAAAATTGAGTTATATATTTCACCTACTGATTCAAAATAACACGAAGTAATATAAGTGTTATACAAGATAGGCATAATAGGTAGTATTAAAATTATAAAGACTACAGATAAAAAAAGAATGTTATTTTCAGAAACATGTTATGGTAGGGCTACTGATGGTTTGTAGAAAATTGCTATTGCAGTTTGTATCTAATTTTGCTGAACCCAATCTGAGACTCAAAAAGTCGACACTCCACTAATACGCCCAAGTAAATTCTGTTCTCAAAAATACTACCAAAGTCAAAACCTTTGAAACAGTTTCGTTAATATTAAATTGCCGAGAACTACATGTTATCAGTTATTTCAAGAAATTCGCATTTAAAGTACAAATAAAGTTTTTAAACTGTTATTATAAAGCTTGAATCAATTTGAACAATTAATTACTACATACAATCATCCTAACAATATTTAACTGCTCACTGCAACAATTGCTAAACTTTATCAATAAAATTGTAAGAATAAAATCTGACCGTATTTGAACATTGTTAATTGAGTAAAAGATTCTCAGAGTAGGCCTACACTCAATTTATTTGATTTGTATGAATTATATTTACCGTATATTTCGTGCTTATGACCATGTGTTTTGTAACCTAACACCTAACAGTTTACAATAATTCCATTCAAGTTTTTTTTATTGCCATAAGTTTGTACTATAAAATAAAAAAACACTTGATAATGAAACATTTAAAAAATTACTCCAAAATATTATACCTATAAAAATGATACTATTTCTGGTGTTCATCTTAGACACAACACAGAGCAACTGGTGACGGCAACGAAATGCAGTTACTTTGGCCGATGATGACTGGTTGTTCAAGATTTTTCTATCGAGTTAATTTATATCTTGGCGTCATTTCGTTCATATTCAAATACTTATTGTTTTGTTTATTCAAAAATCTGAGATTTACTTGATATTAATCTACATCGCCAAACATTCTATAACTCTTGTTAAACTCTAGCATGTAGGCTAGAAAGTGTCTTCATAGATTTCCTGACAAAAATATTACATAGTTGTAGAAACAATATAAAAGAAAGAAAAATAATAATAAAAACACTATTAGTCAACGCAATCAAAAAATAGTATTATATATTCGCCATTTAGGGCCTATTAGGCCTAATCAATATTTATCATTTATTTTGTTCACACCAATGAAGGAGGTCCTCAAAAAACAAGTTGAGTATTTTTGAAGTGATAACTTCTATTGGCCCGTTGGGCACTTTCGACTTGGCTATGTTTTCGAAATCTCGCGTCACGCCAGATTTCTCGCGAGATCTTGCATCACGCCAGATTTCCCGCGAGATCTCGCGTCACGCCAGATTTCTCGCGAGATCTTGCATCACGCCAGATTTCCCGCGAGATCTCGCATCACGCCAGATTTCTTGCGAGATCTCGCGTCACGCTTTTGTTTAGACACAAGTCAGATCGTGGAGAGGGAATATTATTAATACATTATTTACATTTATTAGCATAGCAATCAAATTAACACATAAGAATTAGTTAATATAATATAACAGCTGATTTCGCCCATCATCTGTAATTCTTAAACAAAACCCAGCGTAGATTATATTTTGGGGTTATGTTTACAACTTCAACCATTAAAATTTCTTGTGATGTTAATTTTCTTATATATTAGTTATACAACTAATGTAGGCTTCTATAACTATAAGTTATATGGGCTTCTACACGTTATAAGATTTGCTTTGGGGTTATAAACTGTATATAAAACTAACCTTTGATCATCAATATATTCGTTTATACAAATTTAAAGAAGGATACCTACTGTTTAACTTCGCAAACATTCGTACATCTTTGTATAACATATTTGATTATTAATTTCTTTACTGTAATATTAACAACTTATAAATCATTTGATCTATCAATATGAAATAAAAGGTAACTAAAAGATAATATTTTTACCTTTCTTTAAATATATAATAACGGATATAAATAAACAATTTGAACAAATAGGCCTACAGTTTTATAATCCTTATAATTGTACACATTTACCGAGTTAAAAATCCCCGTAGTCATAGAAGTTATCACTTCCAACGTGTGGTCTTAAGCACACCCAGTTAATTTTTTATTTTTACTTTTGTTTGCCATACTTGACTGGGTATAATCTTATATATAAAATTCTCGTGTCAAATGTCACAATGTTCGTTCCCGTACTCCTCCGAAACGGCTTGACCGATTCTCATGAAATTTTGTGCGTATATTGAGTAGGTCTGAGAATCGGCTAACATCTATTTTTCATACCCCTTAGTGATAAGGGCTACGCCCCAGTGGCCCTCAAAGTTTCAATGTTAATCTTATGGAAGTTCTCATGGGCACAAAAAACAGCTGTTCGTATGAAAAGCTTAAAACAGCTGATATTGTTCAACAACTGATTTGGATCAAAAACTGAATATAATTTTAGGTTAGGCCTACAATGGACATTTTTTATTTTTTTTTTTTTTACAGTGAACTAAAACACTATTTATTATTAGTATCAGGTTGATTTGTCTATCCGTGCAAAGCCGGGTCGGGCCAGAAGTGGTAGGCTACATTCATTTCTTACAATAGGCCTATCACCAACTCCTAAGGGGGTGGGGGGTGTGTGTGTGGGGGAGAATAAATTATAATAACTTAAAAATAATGTTTGCCTTTTGTTATTTATATATTCCCTCATCGTTCACAGCGCTCCATGCATATTTTACGCATATACCACATTCTTAAACACTTACAATAATTAAGCTATTTTTTGTCTACACTAGAAATTACTTGAAAATTATTTATATGGCAAAACAACGTTTGCCGGGTCAGCTAGTATATTTCATAAATACCTGTTGTGTGAACTAAATGTAGACTAATATTATGACGTGCATTATTCGAAATAATACGAATATTATTTTATGGATTTAATTGTTTCGACAATGCCTGGTTGAGAGGCGAAACGTACGTCATCAAGTAATTTAGAAATAATAAAAATGGCTGCGAGCAATATCTACGCAAGTACACCCTATTTATGAAAAATATTGAATATTTTCTTTACTAACATCCACTTGACCCTTTTAAGAAGAAATTTGAAGGCTACTAAACTTTATTTACTAAATGGTGCAGCGTAGGCCTTTACCCGCCTATAGGCTACAACTTGTTAAGAGTGACCAACTAAACTTTATTGACCGAGCGAAGCGAGGTCTCTGTTTTAGCTCGACCGTTCGCCATTTCGTCTTTGTGTCTGTTTCACGATTACGGCCAAACGCCTTGACCGATTTAGATGATTTTTTGCATGAATGTTCCTTATTCCTAGGCCGAGCGATGTATATACAATGTTTTTTCTATTTTTCATTTTTAACCCCTTAAATAAATAGAAATGGCCATTTCTCTCAGTGTAAGATTTTTTCCAAAGCTAGTTTGTGGATTAACATTAAGTCGAATTTAAAAACTAATAATATTTGGCGGGTAGCAAATTTGATTTTCAACAAAATTGTATTCTTGATTTTTCATAAATGTAAAAACGTTTCGTAATTTAGTTCTAAATAGAACTGTATGAAAATATTTATCAGTTTCTAATTTCTTATTTTGAAAACACCAGTTTTTATGTTCCTACTACAAGACTGCTAACAAAACTAGGCCTAATTTAGGAATATATCCTTTGCCCAAAAATACATTGTTAAGTTTTAGTTATTTAAGTATGTAAATATTTAATTCTATGTTTTCCCTCAATAACGCGATATTTTTAGCTACCTTACGCATTATTAACCTAAATAAAACACAATGCCCCCTAAAAGAAAATCTTTAGCAATTAACCTGATCAAAAAAAAAAAAAAAAACAAAAAAAACAAGAACTAGAAACCACGGAAAGAAAAATCGTGGAAATTGCAAAATAATGTTTCACTGGCTAAACCTTCTGCTTACTTCCTTACTGGCACACTATTTTTAACCTAAGCCTCAAAACTACATTTGTTATTTCAACGAGCGAGGTCTACTGTTCACAGAACTACTAGTTATATATAGGCCTAAACTACTTTTTAAATTGAAAGATATTGTTTCTATTTTGTTATTTTTCAGTATGTGCAACAATAAGTTAACTAATCTTTTGGAAGTTTAGGTTATTATGTTACCAAAGTTTCTTTTCAATTGAGTTAATTATTTTTATTCTGAGTAGACCTATTTTCATTGTTTGTTTTTAATAGAGAAAAGAAGATTAACCACAGTCAAAAAAATAAATTGTAAGTGTGCTTCACGCTAACTTTCAATGTATGAATTGTATTAAAAACTATAGCCTATCCTATAGTGTAGATGATACAAATTATCTCCATTTCGCGATATTGACATTATCTACAATTTCGTATACATCAGAAATTAAACTTTACTTCAATTTAAATCCGTACATCTCATTACGTATGATTTGGATTTATAAAATATGTCAACATTTTGTAATAAATTTAAAACATATTTGCCCTAAAGTCATTCACTCATATTGTAACATCGTTATTTCTTGTGCAGTGAAACCATAAAACCAATCTTCCAATGACAATGCATATTTGTTTTTATTATTATTAATGTTACCAAGCAGTTATAAGAGTTTAAGAAGCTTTAATGTATCGTCCACATATATTATGTATGTAGCTGTAGATGAATTATTTGAATGTAGGCTATTTGCTTATAAATAATATGTAGATAAATGAGGGCGTTTGTTAGTTCGTAAGTATGAATGTTTAGATACTTAAAGCAAACTGTATTCCGTGTCCATATTTTTCTCTTTCTACCTTCTACGAGTATCTAATGTATTTTAATGGAGTTGTAGGCCTAATTGTAATTCAAATTTATCTCTCCTTCATTCGTAGGCCTATCATTAAACAAATATAGCCCTACTTAAGATTTTGATTGTTTAAAGATAAATTTGTTTCATTATTATTTAAACTTATTTCGATTAAAATACTTATTTAGTTTGTATTGAATTAATTTACTTAGTAACATCTAAACTACGCCTTAGTTATTTTTTACAGTTTTTTCCTTTTGGATATAGCCTATGTTTAGTTTTTCCTGTCTTTCTTCTTTTTTTTTTCATGTGAACAAGGTTAGCCTAATTGTATTTTAATTATATGTCTACTGCTGTTTGTATATTATTATTTCTTGTTATTAAATATTATACAATATTTATGAATAATTGTATTGCTTGTATATATATTTTTTTCTTAATGTGTGATAAGGGTTAGGTTCATCATACCTAATCGACTAATTATCAATTAATGTAATTATAAATTTTGTAAGTTTGAGAACATAAATAATAGTTCAAAAACATTGATACAATAATTAAATTACATATTAATTTAAAAGCAAGATACATTTATAAATACCTTATTTAAACACAGCTGTAGTTTTATTTGTAGCATGGAGTAGCAGGTTAGGGTAAGTAAGTTTAAACATGTCAAGTAGGACATGTCTGTGCTCATTTTAATCTTAACAACTATATTATAACCAAAATGATAGTCTTTAAAATAGTGTTTGCTCACTACCTACACTGAGAATAATTTGGCACCCTTCTATAACCAACCCTTTTGGCACCCTTTTTAACCTCTAATAGGATTACTAATTTCGTTTATCAACCAACTTTTTACGGATTGCAAAAATCAGCCATTTCAACTTTTCTACTAAATCAGCCATTTCAAGAGAAAACCTTATTTGTTAAACAGTTCCAACATCAACTGCCTATTAGAGTTATCCTATATAGGCCTAATTTTACTCGCACTTCCAAGCACTTTAAAATTATATTTAACATAAACATATTTATATATTTCTACTTTTTGCTCCCCTCCCCATAGTAGGCCCTACACTCTCGCTACAAAAAGTACTCAACTTTGTGTGCTATTAGGCCTATTATTATAGGCTAAAATTTGTATTCCTAGAAGGAGGGAAGCAGCATCTTTTCGGACATCTTGTAGCCTATGGAGATTTCAAAATCTATAGGTTGACTTTTATCAAAAAACCTAATTGCACCAAAGATTTTTAATTCCATACCATTATATAAGAATATAAGAAAAACTCATGGAACCTACACTTTTGAGAAACATTGAAAATTAGTTGATAATGTTGAGGACATCTTAAACTGCGTAATATAATTTATTGAATGAAGGGTTTTCTATACCTTGCGTTTTGTTCCCTTTTTTTGCGGAAAGTAAGAGTTTTAACGAAAAGACAAATCTTTACAAAATAAAGTAGTCGGAATTTCCTACATTTTAACACTTGAACAATTTTCAAATTAGTAGCCTAATTGTTTTTTTTACATATATATTTTTAAGTTTTATTTTGTATTTTGTTGGTTTTCTTTGTGTTTAACCTAGTTTTAAAATACATTTCAAACGGTCACCATTTTAAAAATATATGAAAAAACGTTTAGGTTTTTTTTTTTGTATATTGGTAAAAGATGTCATACCAACATTGGCCCAAAATTTGCGTTCAATATATTCTACATCCAAAGATATTAAGCATTTTGTAAAAAAAAAAAAAAATTAGGATAACTTTAAAACGAAGCATTTCCAACCCTATGTTTATATGAACTTTGGGGTTTCTTTCGGTTTTTCTTTAATTTCACTAGTAGAACAGGTCCTGAAAGTTTCTCCGTTTCTTCCTGAAACAACCTGTATATTACATATAATTTCCTTACGTGCATTTCTATATATAGGCCTAATTCATACTATTTATACATATAAACACGTATTTGTTGGCTTATGTAGACAGCTAGAGTAGTGAAATAAAAAAAGTGACTTTAAGTAAGGAATATAAATAACCTAAAGTTAAGTTTTTCTGCAAAATCTCGGAATTTACACATACAGTTAAAATTGCTCTAATTCTTTAATGGTTGAAGATAAAATTGTAAAATATCATATAGGCCTATTCTTGAAGAAAATCTAAATTTCTACAAATTACTTTCTCATAAGTTTTTCATAGGACGAAGGGCTGAAGAGTTAGCTTTAGTAAAATAAGGCAAAATGTTTTCGATAATAAGCGATTTTAAACGCAAATATCTGGGAAAATATGCGAAATAGCCACAACATGATTAGAATCAATCTTGTCGCACATTTGGTCAGCTTTAATTTTGTATAGAAAGGTGTTATAGCTCGGATGCATAGTTTTCGAGATAAAGCTAAAACCCGTAAAAAGATACCTTCTACGTGCTCCCTCACCCCGATTACCTCCAAACAAAGTCAACACAGTCAAAAAATTGTGTTCCTTCCATTTCTCTCACACCCCCACTTTTGTAGCATTCCTTGACTGAACTTGGTGTTATTTACTAACAATTTCTTTTCTTTGTATTGGATGGTGCTAATTTGGCACTTTGCAGATTCTGAGACTGATGTTTTCAGTTCAGGGGTTTTACTGCCGCTTCTCCCCTCGCCCTCACAAGGGTCACTGACTGTACTTGGATCTTTTTATTAAAATCACACTGTACACTCGGGAGTTTTCTTCAAGGTAAAGGAGAGAGGGTCTGCTACAGTCATCGATGTATATACGAGAAAGCAACCGGAAACGCAACCGCTTCTCACTGTATCCCTATCTAAACAGTGCAATTTCTTGCAGCTGCACGCTTTGACATTGCCTCATTTCAAACCATGTTATAAGTCAACCATGATAGCTTTTGTAATTGAGTGTTGAAAAAAAACCGAATATTCTTTATAAAATTTCGGACCCGGCTTGCAAAATATTTTTCATTAATAATTTTGTATTGTGTTAGGGAAAAAATCAAACTTTGTACTTACAAAATGTCAATTACATAACAAATCAAAAGCATTTAAAACAAATGTAAATTGCAAGACGGATGCGTATTGTGACTGCTTAAAATGAGACCTTGCAAACAATTTTATGATAAAAAGTAAACGAAATAAATGGTTTGAAATTTAACATTTCTCTTATGGGATAAAAATCCAAGATGGCCGCCCCTGCAGCAGACCCTTAAGGGAAGAAGGCAATGTTATTTATATAAAGGGGGGGGAGGATTACTCTGGGTAGAACCGAGTTATAAACAGTTTAAAATCACTTTTTAAGTTACGAGGTTAGGTTAGGACAGTCTCTTGCTCTTATTTTTGTTGCAATTTATTGAAGGTAAACCCAAAAACTGGCTCTGCCAACGGGGTTGCCTAATTTCCTTTTTTTTTTTATTCGGTTGGCATTTTATGTAAAGTATTGCATAGCCTATGTTAAATATTTAATTAAACTGTATTGACCAATTAAAACATTTATGTATAGCAGGATATAAGTAGATATTATGTTATGTATATATAATTTTATTTAAATGTTTATATGTATTTATTTGTAGCCGATTGTATCCTAAAAGTGGGAAAAAATACATTAATTCTTCATGCACTAGGCCTACACAAATTAGATTTTTGCGAACTTCCATTCATTGGTGTATAGCTTTAGTACACTTTCATTTTGGTTAAGGTGATTGATGAATCTGATAAATGAATCGTTTTACTAATTCTTTGTAGTTTACAAAATTGAGCCTATAACTTTACAATTATAATATGTACATGTCCACATACTTAATGATAACAATCTATTTTCATTAACAACTTTCATCATGTTTCAAAATTCTTATCCGCAATATTATTTCCGTCTCTCAATGATAAACGGCACCTAATGACCCGTCTTGCCGAATGGCGCGCGCTGGTATCATATGTCAAAGTGACACAGTTGTTTTTATAAACCCTTTGCAAAATGGTCATTACATTCAATTACGCCTTAAATGAAGACATAAATAATTGGACTGCACTTCAATTGTCGGTGCGTCAGCGTTTTTTCCCTTTAAATAATTCTCACATAATTCTACCGAACATCAACTTAATGATGTGCTAATATTTTAATGAGACTTTGCTTAACTAATGTATGTATCATGGAGTTGTAGGCTATAGTACAGGTGCAATAAACTTTAAAGAAATTCCACACTCAGTTGATAAACAAGCGGAAGTTGGTAATTAACAGAGTTTTGCGGAATATTGATCACTTTCTTGTCGCATCTTGACTCTGGTATTTCATTATTAACTTGACTCTGGTATTTCATCAGCTGTCTTTCATCGAAGCAACTCTCTTCTTCTATATAGGCCAGCTCTGAGAACAAAGTCAGAAAGAGGTGATTAAGGTAAGAGTTTAAAAGATACGTTTTGAATTTTTATTTAAAAGAACAACTAAGCCTATAACTAACCATATATAAAATGGTTCTGAAAAAAGAATGTACTTAAAATAAACTTAGGCCTATGTTCCACAAAACATGATGCTATTGACCCATCTATTTTATTTATTATTATTATTTTATTTAACGACTTAACTTTTTCCAGTTAGATTAATGAAGAGATGGGGGGGAGCAGCGTATAGCGCAATTAAACCTAACGGAAGTAGTCAGGTTCGAACCTAAATGACTGTGTTGATGGTTCCATATTATGCAGCTGATCTGATCACCTTCGCATCTTATATTCTATAAAGTAATATGCTTAAATTCGTTTGGCTGAAATAAAATTTAATGTGTTACTTTTTTTGAAGTGTTCTTATCGTAAGTTTGTGGTCACACCTCTGCGTAAGTTTAGAACAGATTGTTTACAAATATGATGTCATAAGTTCAGAATAAATAATTTAATACATTGTTAGGCCTAATAAGGGACATGATAAGCTACGGATAAAAAAGTGATAGAAAGTGGGTTCCATATTATCCTGAGCACAACCACAAATAATTTTAATAATTATCCAGGGAGGATTCAGACTAAAGGGCTTAAAGAGACAAGTCCATAAATTAATACGTTGCCTAGATTTAGTAGTATTTTCTGACAAAATTAACAGTAAAACGTTAGAAATAAAAGTTTTTCCGTCCGACTGAGCCAAACTAACAGGTTTGAAATATTTAAACATTTCCAGTATAGGCCTAGGCCTAAGTTTTTTCCCATTTTAAAATCGTTGTTTTCTTCATTCTTTTTGAAGACACCACTGTGGCACACATGTAATCACAAGAGAACTTAATCAATGTTTGGTTGTATTTTATTGATGCCGGGTTGTATTTACCCAACTATTTATTTGAAAACATTATTGTAAACGTTCACAATGATTTTTTCCCTTTCTCTCAATTATTTATTAATTTTGTTGAAGGACGTATTAATAATCTTAATGCATTCACTTGCCTATAACAGACCGGGGCAATGAGATATTTTGCAACCTCATAGCCTAAAAGGTATGAATTTTACTTTTCATTTTGTAAGCTCCCGGATTGAAATATAATAACAAAATATGTTAAATAGGTATAAATTTACCTGTATACGTCTTTTTCAATCCTGTATTATATGTTGCTTGATGTGACAAAGCAACATAATACTTGATTATGTCACATCAATCAACATAATACAGGATTGAAAAAAAGACGTATACAGGTAAATTTATAACTATTTAACATATTTTGTTATGAATTTTACGTTTCTGTTTAATTTAGTTTTAGTTTTGTGTTAAAATTTTGTGTTATTTCGCCAATAGACTACTCCATAAGCGCAAAATCCAATTTGATTTTGAATGACATAAATATAATACTAAAGAAATAATGGATTTTAACAAAGTGTCAATTATTCAAACAAGTTTATTGTGAATCTGAGAAGAAGTAAATTTGTAAGTCGAATTTTTAAATGTATACATGTGTAATTTATAGTAGTCTATATGTACCAAAAATTATGTATTATTTTCTGTATTTTATGAACAAACAAATAAAAAAGCGAACTATTTTAAGTATTAACTCACAGTGCCGATTTGAAAGTAGTAGATGGACGTTTGATCACGTTTATAGGTAGGTTATTTAAGTTCTCGTCTATGCACTTGGATCCTTTGCACTATTTCAAAATTGAATTTGTCATCAAATCAATGAATCTATTTTTGTTTTGTTTTAACTATCGTTATTTATTCAATAAATATTATAACAAAAAAGATTTATTTATAATAAAGATCGAACCCATATAGAGTCTTTGGTGTTCCTTCGTACTGTGTTACAGGTGTTTGTTTAGCACAATTGCCCTGTACTATACTAATATTAAACGGATTAATACATGTAGGAGACTAAGTGTATATAAAAGGCGGTTTTATACGTAGGTTTAAGTTTTAGTGATCCATGATAAATTACCAGGTTTATAGCCTACTCTAAAAGAGAGAGAGAGAGAGAGAGGGAGCATGCTGTACGTAGTAGCAGCATGTGCTGCACAAACCAGACTGGTTACTGCTTTATGCTACGGTTGACGAGCGTATCTACTCGTATAATCACTAGTATATACGTCTTCCGTAATTAACGATTCACGTCTGTTTAATTTAACTGAATTCTTAATCACATTGGAAGTGCGTAGCATGTTGAACCGAAACTTTCTAGTAATTTACGAGTATATATGTATATATATCACAAAGACAACCTTGAATCCTTTAATTAATATGTTCTATTATAACAAAATAACACTGAGATTTTGGAAAGGAATTCCTTTCTTTCGGCTCTAGATTAAAATTAAGCAACAAATGTAATTTTGAACAATTTATTTTAAAAACAATACGTAACCGCATCGTAATAATGGCATAAGCTACTACTAAACACACAACTATTAAATTAAATTGCTAATTTTTACATTATTTGTTCTAATTTTTAACAATGTTTCTTACAGTCAGGATGAGAATAATTTAATCATGGTTTTTCTGAAATTTACTAGATCTATATATTATTAATTATTTTCAATTTGTGTGTACTTCTTAAATTCAAAGTAGCCTATAGGAAGGCCTATCTGAAAAAGAAAAGTTTTATTTTTACTTTACCATGATCGAATTAAATAGATTGTTCGATCTAAAACATCTCAATGAAAATTAAGTGTCGTTCGAAACCAAATTAGGCCTAATCCTGTATAGGTTTTATAGACTATAACTTGAATCATACTTAACAGTATAGTGATAGGGGTTTAATAATGATAGAAAGCCAGACACACAATGTCATAAAGACAAAACTGAAACAAAAGTATCTGTGTTAATAAACACAATGAAGTTAAGACATTTTTTCTTTCTATAAACCATTATATACTCCTTTTCCCCTAAAATATAAGCTGAAAGATATTTTGTGACATGAATGTTTTCAAAGGCCTCTAACCTTTCTTAACAAAGAGTAGCACATTTAGTTACAAATTTTCATTTGGCAATGAAATTAAATTAAATTAAAGGAAAACAAATAAAGAGATCAGCAACAGTGCCATTACCATTCAGAATATATATAAATGCAATGTAGGGCCTATGTCTTAAAAATAAAACTATCATAAAAACTGGATAAAGAACACAAATTTACACTTACATAAACACACTCTTATACACTAAGACCTAATCTACACACACACACACACATGCATGACTTACATTTCAGAACAGCATCAACTGGTTCACACTAGCGTATATGTCTCACCTCAAAACTAATTCAATAGGCCCTACTTTCCACTGAATACAGCCATAATTTCACAGATTTTGAAAACTGGGATAAATTGTTTCTCTTTTGAACATCTACTGGTAGCATGTTAAATATTTTCTTCCCTTTGTACAAAAATGAATTTTTAACTGCTGTTAATTTAGTTTTTAACCATCGAAATTCTATTTTCCTGCTTCAACAATTTCGCCTTCTGTGATAATTATTTATAGAACCACTTTTCCTGTAAAACTCTACTAATACTTTAAAAACATACAAATACCTCAACGGCAGTATCCCACTGCTCTATAAAAAGTGGTAGAGAAGAATCAGTTTTAGACCTAAATAACAAAACTCTTTTTATATGATTATGAGGAGTAATAATGGGTTTAATAGCCCCTAAATATGCTCCTCCCTCCCCCCCCGCCAACAAATTAAACCATACTGCAAACGCAATTGCACTAGAGCAAAATGAATTTGTCTCATTAGATCTGGTGGGCACAAGATCTAAGAAAATATATTTTACGAATAATTGAAATTAATACACCCTGCAATTTGTTTATGTGGTACAGTAATTCCATTTCATTCTTTCATCCAGTATGATTTCCAAGTGCCTAACATTATTCACTTGATTAATCTTCGGACATAAACACCCATCTAAATTTTTATTTGTGCATATTATGTGATGGTATAAAACATTTTCGGGCACATATTCCTTGTTATTTTTAAAATAAAAACAAAAATACATAATTAGTTTCAGCTTCACTTAACACCATTTCATTTTTTGATAACCATAGTCGTAAATGCCTCAAATCCTGAGTAATTTGGTTGAGAAGATAATTGAATTAGCTTCATACAGGAATGCTGTATCGTCGGTAAAGGCTGTAATTTCTCCGTTAAATTTGCTATTACATAAATCATTTACATATTATAATAAAAAGAACCGCTCCAAGTACAGATCCCTGAGCCGTACTTTATCTCTCCCCCACTTCCCAAAACACCATTCACTGTTACCATTTGGGTTCTTCCCCCCAGATAACTACTAAACCATTTTGAGACAGTCCTCTCACGACAGCAGACCAGAATAGAATGGTCCACCGTATCAAATGCCTTCTGAATATCAATAAAGAGGCCAGCAATCTTCCATCCCTTATTCAGAGAATGATAAATGTTGTTAACAAAATATTGAAGAGCTTTCTCTGAGCTAAGACCAGCTCTGAAGCCATATTGATTTCTACTGAAAAATTGTTGTTCTCCAGAAACATTACCAACATTCGTTTTATTATTCCATAATTTTTGAAAAGACAGACATAGGCGTAACCAGGACGACCGTATGTGGTGGGGGTGGGGGTTACAACAACCAGGAGGGAGGATATGGAATTTTTTTTAAATTAAGATGCAAAATAACAAGTTTTAGGCTTCCCAAAAATACTTTAAAATTATATAGGTATGTATAATTTTCCATTTCTTATTGTGATTCAGGCCATGACTTATCCCCCGCTAAATCTTTCCGTGCGCTGACTAACCCCATAGGCTTGGAACAAACACGTCGTCTTCTTGTCGGCTGCGGATTAGTTACCGTCTCCGCTCATAAAATTTAAAGTGTGTACACAGGGCGGTAAAATTTCCGACGCCGTCTAAAAGCCTCATTGGGATTCTTTAAACTGAAGTGTCTAGTTCATCAATCACGAAGTGTGTTATGTAATATATTATTTCGTTTAATGTTTTATTGATATGAACAGAGAATAATTCTCGCTTTATTGTTATTCCGTCGCCGATAGAAAAGGAAGCAAAAAAATATACTTATTTGGGTTCATACAATCAATCAATAAAATAAGATTTTGGAGCATTCTACACTGTTTTTCCTGATTTGAGGAACTAGAATAAGCATTTTTCAATTATTTAAGAATGTCGGTTTCGTCATTTGACGAACACAACCCGCGGCTGAAGGATAGTATTCTACGAAAAAAATACTAAAATAAGGAAAATTGGCATGCATTTGGTCACGTTCGCCACTGTTTCGGGGGAGACGGTGGAAAATCCGTCGATTGTAGTGGCAGCGAGAAGCTGCACAGCTACCGTCAGCGGTAAGTAAACCAATCGTTTATTTTTCCGACCAATGTGTATGCTCTAATACTCTCCTTCGCACCACTGTTGATATGATGGCGACGGCAAATATACCGTGGCGGACGGAAACTCAGTGTGTGTTCCAGGCCATACACTATACTGCATTGTATATAAAATAAAGTGCCAGTGCCCAATTCGGCCAAAGATAATGTCACCAATATATTGATAATTTATTGTAACTTGACATTTGCATAGGTGTTGAAAACAACTCTTAAGAGCGTATTTCAATGTAAACAAAGTACGAAATATTTTTTACACTAGGGGGGGGGGGGGTTATAACCCCCAAAATCACCCCCTGGTTACGCCTATGAAGACAGATAACAAAGTTATTGGCCTATAGTTTCCTGAATCTTGTTTATCACCCTTTTTAAATCTTAGCACTACACCTGCAGCTTTTACACAATTTGGAAATGTACCAGAACCAAAGCTCAAGTTACATAAAAAAAAGTAAGTACTGCTAATATCTGAGGATCTATGTACTTAACTAAATTATAATTTATTCCTTCCAACCCTGGAGATTTTTTTGGTTTTAATGATTTAATAATCTTAGAGACACTTGTTCAGTAACTCCATGCATGAAAAAGGACCTATCGGTAGAAAAAGTTATAGCCAATCCCCAAAGTGCATCATATAAAAACTTTGGTCATCTTCAGAGAGCTTATCCACTCCTGATCTCAATACATTTGGAATATCACAAAAATAATCATTAAATACATCTACTATCACTTCTGGGCTATCTACTAAATAACAATTAATTTATCCCTTCCAATGAATATTGTTAAAATCCTTTATCTACCAGAAAACCTAAACCTAACAGGTACATAAATATATTACATAGCTTCGTGTTTATATGTGTTTTCGTCTGAAAGAAATAAAGTGTCTTGCCTTTTACTGAATTTCACGATTTCCACCGATAGCCTAGGGTATGGAAGTGGCAAAAGTCCTTTCCTAGTGAGAACCTTCCACGCAAGGAGAGCAAATCTAGAAAATTTCAGATCTGTAGCTTACATATTGTAGTCTATAGGTTTCCTGTTGAGTGGGGATCACGTAAATATGTTATAGATAATTATTCGTTTGTTAAATAAATGCCTACCTCCTAACATGGTGATTTGGAGGCTAGAACACTTCCCTCCGTCGAAGAAAAAGAAAAAACTATAAATCATAGGATAGGCCTACTATTATAGGTCTATGTATCATGGCAAAGTGATTTCATAAACTCTCCAGATTGTTTTAAAAACAATTTATGTATGTTAATAAATCAATAATTGTTAGAAGCTCTCAGTTTTCCTTGTAATCTGACACTCCCCCATATTTAGATCTTAGTACGCCTATCTGCCCCTATGGCCAATATGTTCATATAGTTTTACTCTCGGGGTAGCAATTATTATTGTTGATCCATAGGCCTCCCTCAAACGACATGTAATATTTTTTATAAAAAGATTATTGGAAATATCAGGATAATTAATATAATAAAATTAAGCTACGTATATCACACGTCATTGTACTCTCCTGTCGGAATATCGATACTTTAAACTATTACAATTTCTGTTTGACCGTAACGTTACTTTTACTTAACTATCTGGTCTATTAGTTGGCCGTATTGCCTCAAGTAAAATCGATTTTCCTGCACATAGTCTAATTATGGCCAGTACCTATTCCTCCCATCATTATAAGTGTTTTGATACCGTTGTGTATCTGTTATTTCCGTCCGTCTCTAGGAAAATTGCCGGTTGTAGTCTAGTATGCAGTCAACGTGTCAAGCTCTGATGAGAAAATTACCCAGAGTGATTTGAAAATTGGCTGGATGGCAAGGCCCCACCGCGTCCCTTTCCGCTCCCCTTTAGTCCGCCACAACCGGCCCGGCTTAATTGGAACTCGGACGATGCCAATTTTAGGTTAAGTCGTAATAATAAGAGTATTGTATCGGTTAAGTTTGTTTCAGTTTTGGTTTTGTGGGAATCGGTAAGTTTTGGTGCTTCATTCGAATTGTTTAAATCTACTGGTTCTTAACGTTCTGACCACATTTAATTTTGTTAAGTATTAAAAATAGTTTATTATCATTCACTGTAAATGTTTTTAGTTTTGTTAGGTTAGTTTATTTTACATTACTGGACGTTAAATGACCAGTAAACCCAGTTATTATTAAATTTAAAAGAATAATTAATTCTCAAAATATTCAGGCTTAAATTTACTGAAACTTAATTTACACATAAGAGTTATACATAGGCTATATTGGAGCCAACATTTTAAATACCCAAGTTATATATGGCCCAAGTTACAAAAAGCACTGGCGTTTTTTAATTTAAAGTGATCATTTAAGACTCATTTAAAGAATTCGTAAACTCAAAAATATTGTTTTGGGAAATTGATGATATGTAAAATTCTTTAAAATTGAACTAAGTTTAAATTTAATATTCAAATTGAAAAATAGATCCAATGTGGGGGTTCATTATAATACTAATAATCAAATAACTATATAGAATATGTTTATTTTAGAAAAGTTTATACAAAATATCAGTTCTTGATTTTTTTAAATTAGGCTATACTGCATTATTTAATTATTGCACAATAGAACGTATTTATTTGTTACTGTCATTTTAATAAGTCATTTATTTCTGCGTTAAAGAGTTGTAATACGTTTTTATAAATAACAATAAATTCCAAAAGAAATTACCATTATTTTTAAACAAAAACTAAATTTTATTGTTTTCTTCTAAGGTCAACAAATGTTTTATATATTATTAAATTAACATTTTAATCAACTAAAAATATTCCTTTTGAAGGCAATTTTAGCCAAGCGTCCTCTGTATCTGTAAAATAATAGAATGCCTATATAACAAGGTCTTCAAAACGTATCATAACGGCTGTATATTTATTTTGTTTAACTAAGACTATTGCTATTTTTAACCAATCTATTTGATAAAAAGAGGTTAATGTTTTATTCAAATAGCACTTCAATTGTGTGTGGAACTTGACCTATGTTTAGGGCCTACATATAAAATGTAATGTTCCTCCAATCTTTAACGGAACGCTTTTTAAAAGCGGTTTAGAGGCATAAATATATCGTTTAGTTAAGCCTTAGGATATTTGTAAAATTGCATCCTTCTTCATGACTCCGTTTAAAAAACATAGACATAATATTAATAACATAATATATTATAATATTTTTGAAGACTCTGTATAAATTTTAAGCCTTTATTGTAATTCCCTAAGCAAATAAAACAATAACATTTTAGATAGAGCTATGAAAACTTATAATGTTTTTGATAAATTAAGTTGATAAGTTGGTATACAAAAAAATAAGAACAATAACATTAGTTAGTTGTGATATAGATTATCAACACAACAGCTTCCAATTAAAATTTACCACTAAGTTCTTTCAAACCAATCTCGAAAAATACATTTTAATTCACGTATAATAATCAAGTTAATAAAAAATAATCAGAAATCTTTATTCTTTCTTTTTTAGATAGAAATTTAAAAATAAAATAAAACAAAAACACTAATTAAATTAATATTTATGTTTTATAAATTATTTTATTTTATTATTTTTGTAATTTATTTACTTTATTTTAAATATAATCTTATAGCGCCATTTTCTTTCCAAGCAAAAAACAGGCAGTAATAATTATTAGTTTTCAAGTAAATTTTGTTGACGATTACAGCAGAATTAAACAGAAAGTGTTTTTTTATCTCTATTTCGATTTGTAAAATAGTCTACATTATTACGCCAAATTAAAAAAATTACTGCGCTAAACCGAACTCAATGAAAGTAAAATAAAAAAAGTTCGTGAGTAGTCTAAATAGGGAAAAGTGAGTTAATGGGAAAAAGAAGGGAGATCCTCTCAAAGAACAGTGATTCCGAATAATTTGCATTTCTTACACTATAATTTCCCGGTACTTTAAACATTTCACTCTAGTTCAGACTATTATTAGACCAAACATTCGAAAAATGTTAGTTAGACTGTATTATACACAGAACACACGATTTGAAAACAATCCACTTGTATAATATAGTCGTTATGGGTCAAATTTAGAACATTTTTGAAAAACAAATCACTGTCTGTTGGCAACTGAACTTTAAGTAAGACATACAGCATAATTTTCCATAAATCAATTTTATGTGCTAAATTTAAATATAATTTGTTTTGTAAATCAATATTTAGTCTTTAAAAATTTAGGCTATATAAATTATGGTTTGTTTTAACCAACTTATCTCTTTAGAATAGAGTTCAATTTCTAACTCTCTTCCCAATCTTTACAGAAAGGATTTTAAATGGGGTATCTTATGTGTAGGCCTATATAATAATGTCTTTTATGTATTAATATAATTTCGGAGATGAGAAAATGGCCGATCGTATCTAGGACTATTTAAATGCAAAACAATCCCAGCTGTTTGCACAAACAGCCATATTGAGATAATATTTTAAAAAATAATGTCAGTCCATACAACATACAATCTGCTAGCTTGTAGGCCTACGTTTAAAACTCAAACTGTATCTGACCCATCATTTATACTACTTTAAACAACAATTACCTAATTGTATTTTTTTTAAACAATTTTAAGAAAGATTGTTAATTCGAGCAGCTCAAGTAATGTACTTAAACAGTTAATGAGATGGATAAGCTTCTTTTGTAATGTCTTGTCTAGAACCGATTTTATTTTTCATTGCTGCAAGAGCTGATAAGCCAGTTTCGCACAAATACAATAACAGTTTGAAATAGTATGTAGCAATGTTATTGTTGTTTCATTAAAAGTACATAATTCCTATTGAACACGGATCCAACAATCTTAAAGCAGGTAAATAAATCTGCCAAAATGTTTCTTATAAAGGAAGTATCGCTCTATAAACAATAAATTCTTCAGGATCTGTCATCTCAAAAATAGATTAACCTAGATTTAAATGAAGGAGTAGACCTTAATACAAATTTTCTGTTGAGTTATACTTTTATGCAACAAATTAATTTGGATTAATTTTTCGATTTTAAAAATGTGTATTTATTTTATTATTGGAATTTATAAGTAAGCTTCTATCGAACAATTCGCCCCCCCCCCCCCCCAATTAATATGTCTCACTCACCAGCACCTGAACGTCGCCCCATCAGTCTGAAAAACGCTGATGTATGTTGGTGTATACTAAGAGTATACAACCTTATTATATGCATTGACAACTTCAAAGGAAACACGTATTTCCGTTACTTAAACTCAGGTTCAACGAACAAGTTTTTCTGTTATCCTACTTCCATTTATACAACTTATCTTTAGTAACAATCTTGCGGTACATAGAACCGAGAAGTGAACAAAAAAAATTTAAATGAGTTTTAATAAAAGCGCTAAAAAGATTTATAAACATTATTTACATACATGATAACGCTATCTTTTTAATTGTTGGTTGGAGTTTTTTGCGCAAACTTTAATTCATGCGCTGCAAATTAGCATATTATTTAATTGAATGAGTAATTAATGACTTAGTTAAAGCAGTAATCATATCTTATGCCCTTGCTATTTCTGGGAATGTACGTAGGCCTACTATTGTAACTGTGTTATATACTTACACAGGCATAAACTAATACTTGCATTAATTAGGCCTACTACATCACTCTGATGGAAAATGAATTCTGCCTTTCTTATCTTAAACGTTGAATCATAGTCTACTGAACGAAAAATAATGTTTTGTACAGAATATACATTTGAAATTACAAAATTGTGTTGTATAACGAATAAAAGTGTAAAATGTTATCTGTTGTAGATCTCTGAGACATCTAAAATGGTACATCCCTTGTTCAATTGTAGTTTTCAACAACTGCAAGAGAATAAGACAGCTATAGTGTTCAGTTAAGCCTCGTAATAATTTCGTACAATCAATCTAATTTAAACTAATTATCTAAGTTAAATATAATAGATATTTTGCTAGATCTATATTAGGCCTATAATAACCAATATGTTCATCTTGCTCTTATAGTTATCCGCTCAGACGTTAAATCCCTAATCACTCTTGTATCAAATACTTAAAACATATTTCATTTTAAAGATTTGAGGTCGTAATTATTACGAACAAATACACTATATATTCATTGAAAACAATTTTGGCCAACAAAAGTATTTAAAATTACACTCGGCCCACTTAGCGTAACCGATGGAAATGATTAGTGTAGAGATATTAGAATAGAACACTTTATTTGTAAATTGGATCGACATTTTATGTTCAGAAACTTCAATAGATAGCCTATGAACATTTATATTTAGTTTGACGTTTATCTACAGGTGTCAAGGAGTGACGATGTTTGTGTTATCAACTCACCCTTTCTCTCCAACCTTAATATTTTAAATAGAAATAAACCCCTTGTGATATCTCAAACGAAAGCATGGGCGGCACATTTTATTTTTTATACCATTTTCGTTTATAGGGTTGGACTTCCATTTAAGTTTTTGAAGTAAGACCTGAGGAAAAGAAGTGAGTTAGGCATAGACTACCCTTTAAACTAAAACTAGTTCATCCTTGACCCCTGTACATGTAGGCTTATAACAACCTGATTATTCTTATCATTGTAGTTTCTAAGTATTCAAGATGCTAAATTTTAAAAAAATCCCATAGACCTATAATCTAACTGTTAAAATAATATAAAATTCCATTTTATGACAAATTTATTTGTTTGACGATGTCCTATTACTGTTATTAGGGTATGCAAGCCATTAGTAGTCTATATGATTATTATTTACAGTATTTACCAATAACTTAACTATAGTATCATTTTTAAGAGTAGCCTAAATCTAGTAGCATATGTGGTAAATAAGGAAACCTTAAAATGTAGTAATTAGGATGTAGTCTACAATACTTCCAGTTTTTTACCGGTACCTTTGAGGTAAATTTTGAAAAGATAAGAATATTTAAATATATTAGTTACATATATTGTGTTAAGGTTTCATTTTACACAAAGTTAACTGAAGGCCTTGTATATAAAACATTGTTTAATCTGTAGCCTAATTAGGATATTACAAGATATTTGCAAAGTGTATACTATTTGTGTTAAAAAACAAAATAAATTGATATAGTGTGATGTACTATAAACACGTAGCCCATTTTACAATATTACCCTTACACTAAGTCAACATTATCCTCACTCAGGCTGCATTTCATAAAATCTTGAGTCTGTCCGTCTGTGCATCAACTAAGAACTGCTAAAAGTATAAAACTGGGGTTGAGCCATACTTCTTGGGAGATTTAGCCGCAGAAATTCTTCAGGAAAGTATCGGAGAAATCCACATTCGAAAAAGTCCATTTCTTCAAAAAATGTGACGTAATTATTGACTAAAGACGACTATTTCGCCATATTTTCTGCCTATAATTTTAGACTGGAAGCACCTATATTCAATTTTAAATACTCGTTAGATTCAGCTCGCATAGTTCTTTCAAATGGCTACTGAGCCGATTCTGTAGGTTGCATAGTTTATGAGATATAACACAAAAAGTGTGCGTTTTTCTTAAACTTTTGGTTTACCGACTTTTTAAACAGCTAGGCCTATAGCTTTTCAACGTTTTTTTTTAATCTGAGACCACCTGGGTGATTAGAAATTTAATTCTCTACAACTTTCATATTTGACATTTTTTCTCTGACGTTATCTAAAGGGTCTAAAATTAAAAAACTTTGATAGATTTTGTTGATAGTTTAGATTTAAGCTATTCCGGCAGTTATTGCACGTGGGCAAGGTCGCGGGTACAGCTAGTAGGCCTACATACATAAATATATAGGCTAAATTACATTTTTACTTATATATTCGTCCAATTATTCGTTAGCCTATAATATGGTTTACAACAAATTTAATATATTTTTTAAACCTGCAAATATTGCAGTTCCTTTCTCAGTCATATATATAGACTATAATTCTTTAGTTGTATTTTTATAATTTTTCACTCTTCTTTCATATAAACTAGGCCTAATGAATAGATAGTTAGCCTAAACTGTATATTTTTTCTAAAAGAAGAAGACGGAAAGAAAATGTTTCGAATTTGTATTGTCTATTTTACTTGTACCTATGTAGCCTACTGTTGACTTTTTTAACATTCTTTGTACCTAATTTTATTCTGATTGCGTACTTAAACTTAAACGGGAACCGGAGTTTTGCCTAAGGGTGTCAGGTAGATGGGGGGGATGCCGTCGGCAACCTCTTGGTGCGGAGATTTGCCTACGGTGGGGGCGGGAGAAAGAGAGTGTGAGGGAGGGAGAGAGAGAGAGAGACACCGTTTCTTGTAGTGATTATTAAAGAGCATCCACCTTTCTCGTAATTATAATATGACGAAATATTATAATTATACAAATATTATAATCATACTGTTATCGGCAAAATACTGAGACTAAACAGTTTAAGTAAGTCCTCTAGTTTTTTTTTATTCTAATTATATAAAGTGATAATACGATGAAATATTATAATTATACAAACATTATAATCATACTGTTATCGGCAAAATACTGTGACTAAACAGTTTAGGTAAGTCCTCTAGTTTTTTTTTTTTATTCTAATTATATAAAGTGATAATACGACAAAATATTATAATTATATAAGTATTATAATCATACTGTTATCGGCAAAATACTGTGACTAAACAGTTTAGGTAAGTCCTCTAGTTTTTTTTAATTCTAATTATATAAAGTGATAATACGATACCTGTAAAGTGATAATTTTTGTACCTGGCAGAATTCTTTCTTTTATAATCGCTAGAAGAGTCTCTTTGTCTCTCTTCTCTACAGGAATCTCTCTCTCTCTCCCCCTCCCCCTCTCGCGCCCACCCCCAACCGTAGGCAAAACTCCGCAGTATGAGGAATTCGCGGATGGGGACCCTTTCTACCTGATACCCGTAGGCAAAACTCCTACACTCAACTTAAACTTGGAACGAAACTTAATTATACCTAACCACAAGACACCTTATTGGCGATTGATTAATCTACACGTCCTATGCAAAAACGAAAATATTTAATAGTTTCCCTAACATAACTATGCATAGTTGTGCTTATTGTTATATACATTTGTGTAACGATTGCAAAATAGTGGACAATTTTAATGTGTTATTCTCCAAACCAATTATCGAAAACGTAGGCCTAGAAGAAAAATCAAACTAAAATTTTTTTGTTTTTATTATTTTCAGAGAACATATATTTCCCTTTTTGGGAATATAGGCTAATATTAGACACCTTTTTTAGCTTTTGGTGTTAAAAAATAAACAAATCGTGATCTTACGTAACACTTCACACTTCGTAACGCTTATAGGCCTAGGCATATATGCCTGCCATACACTAGCCTGTATTTGTTGTCGCAATCACGTCAATTTCAGATATTACAAAATTACAATGACAAGCTTAACCTGCCAAATAAATCAAGTCCTAACCTATCCTAATCTAAATTGTATAGTGAGTGCGGAAGTTAAACGTCATTTTCTTTAATTTCAACATTTTTTAAACTTTAGTAACAATTAACTTATCACTTTTGTAATAGGCTGAGATAAATTAAACATAACTCTTCATCAGGTTATACGCCTACCCATCTTATATTTTAAAATAAAATAGGCCTACAGTAAGCGTATAATAAACTACAGGTAGGGCCTATATATTATTATTTATTTGTTGCAATTATTACTGTAGTCTATAGTTTTACTATACCTTTTATGTGGCTACATGTTTCACTGCCACAGACAGCATCATCATGCCAGCTATCTATGTCCAGTCAAACACTTAAGCGGCCCATACACTACACATGCATTGCACGCCGTGCAAGCACGACGTGCCAAAAACGGACGAAACCTGCCAGTGTGTGGAGGTCTCCGTGCTAAGCACGCCGTGCAATGCATGGCACGATGGCAATCAAGACGAGTTTGATTTTCGGCACGCCGTGCCATCCGCCGCCGTGCCAACCTGCTAGTGTGTGGGCCAGTCCCGCGCCACGTGCTGAGAGTGATACGTCTTTTGAGGTTATATTTCGTTCGATAGCGGCAAAAACTCTCAAAACAGGCATCTCAATCACAGTGACAACCGACTTCTAGCACGTCACGGAGCAGACTGAATTTTCAGTGTGTGGCGCACGGTGTGCCAAGCCAAGCACGGCGTGCCATTGCACGGCGTGCAATGCATGTGTAGTGTATGGGCCGCTTTATAGGCAACACAACACTTAACATAAACAAGTGTATATTTTTCGTACATTGGTCGTACACGTCACACAAATATAATAAGGTCAAAACATAATAATTTAACTTTACACTTGAGAGGTACCTCATTCTAGGGTGAAGAAGAACTTGTCAATGTGGTACCTCTCAAGAGTTAAATTATTGGGCCTATTGTATTGACATATTATATTTGTGTGACGTGTACGACCAATGTATGGAAAATAAATGGTAGGCCTACCAGGAACTAGCACATACTTTCTCACAAACATATTTAAATTATCAAACAGATTCACTGTGACTTCATAATTGTAGGAGTAGAGGAGAAGTGATATTAAAGAAGGAGATTAACTAATAAATATTATTATTATTAGCCCTATTTATAGAGAAAACTATTCGATCGATTTCGAACAAATTTGCGCCAAACACGTCAATTAGGCCCGTACAGATTTCGCCATTTTCGGCCAAAAACCCACAAAAATCAGTTATTATTATTAGCTAAACGAGAATTTTTATAAAGATGCGGTTTTTTGCATATGGTAGGGTACATTAAGGGCTGCAAATAAGCCAAATTTTATCAAAATAGTTAGAGCCGTTTTTTTGTAAAAAAAATAATAGTAGATTTTTTAGGGGTTTTTGCCCAAAAAGGGGGTTGTTTGAAAATTTTTTTTTGCATGTATACAGGCCTAATTGACATGTTTGGTGCAAATTTGTTTGAAATCGATAGAATAGTTTTCTCTCTAGCTTTGCATACATACAGACATGCAGACAGACATACAGACAGACATTTTGTAAAAACCACCGTTTTTAACTCAGGTGGTCCCAAAACGCATATTTCCACAAAAATCTCAACATCGATTTTTTCGACCACTATACTTCATCTATACTATAGTATAGTAAGAAAGTAAAATGTATGTTAAGTGTTGTATATGTAGCCTATACGTGTTTGAGTGGACATATATAGCTGGCCTGATGCGTGATGATGCTGCCTGTGGCAGTGACACATGTAGCCACATAAAAGGTAAAGTAAAACTAGAGACTACAGTTGACAACAAATAAATAATATATATAAAATGTATGTAGTTCTAAGGCTATCAACAATGAATATAATATAGGCTAGTATAATAAACCTTATTGGATAATTAATATTAAACAATCAGTAAAGAAGCCTGGGTTTAAAAAAGTAGACCTACTCAGTTTTTAAAATAAATTATAAATTTTAAATCAGAGCTACAATTTTACAGGTCTAGTTCATTTTATGCTATTTACTGTTGTTAAAAAGAGGTAAAAATGTAATTAAAAATTTTTTTTTATGTAAGTAGGCCTACCTAAAGTTTGCTTAAATTAACACATTAATGTGGGGTGGAGATATGCATCTCCCTTTAAGACGAAGAAAATTGCCTAATGTTTGTTAAGGTTGACAGAAACCTTCAGATTTAACCAGATTTTATATAGAAAAATGTTTTTGAGAGCCTATAAAATGTGTTATGTTCGCTTTTCTAAGGAATTTTCACAATAAAATCATTAATTTATTTAATAGGCCTATATCTTATATTAAAAAATATAGGCTGACCCCTAAATATTGTTCTGACTTTAAAGTAGGCAGGTATAGGTCCTAATTCAAAGCCTAATATATTTCACCCAAAGTAACTTAAAGTAGGCCTACTCAGCAATATTACAAAATTTAAAATTATATCTAGCATTTAGTTTAAAAACAATATTTAGACCTACAAATTTCAAAGTAGGCTATTTAAAAGTGTCTTATTTTTTAGATTATAGCCTATGTAACTCTAAAAAGTATCAACATTTAACCAGCACTAGCAAACAAGTAAAAACTTAAAATATGTTAAAGTGTTTTACATTCGTCGTAGATGTTTAGGCCTATTAGGCATTTTGTTTAGGCATTTTGATAAAGCATCAATGAATTTTTTTAAATTTCTGACTATTACACTGTAACGAAATAACATATCAAAACTATTACAATTAATTAATGTGTAGGCCTAGGTTATAAGAATAAATAGCCTACAATAAAAAATATAGCCTATATTAATTAAGATATAAGTTATTTCTCTGCTTGTTGTAAGATCACTAACACAAAAATAAAATTAGGACTATAAAGGTAGACCCTAATAGTCCATGTAAACACTACTTAAAGTGTACTTTACAGTATTTCTAAAAAGAAAACAAATAGGTCTATGTTATAAACACATTGATTAAATATTGTCAGGGTCAGTAATTGTAGTTTGAACCGTAGCCTACGGCCAGACATTGTATTATAAAACTACATATAGCCTAGGCCTACCAATATTTAATATTCCATCGAGAATAAAAAGATTTAGTTATTGAAGGTCCAAATAAAAATTGGACTCTCCCAATCTTGAAGTCTGCAGTTCTAACAACAACCTACTTAATATTCAGTACTACTTACGTATCGAATGAGTTAAATTTCAGTTAAAAACTGTGTGACAAACACTCTTCCTAAAAACAAAGCCAAATACATTTTAAAATATATATATTTTTATGCTTGAATTGTATTTCCCCTTTAAGGATACAATCGGCTCTACAAATATTTGCATATAAACACTTAGGCTACAAAATAAACGGTACCAGGAACTGGCACATACTTTCTCACAAACATATTTAAATTATTAAACAGATTCACTGTGACTTCATTAATGTAGGGTGGGGTAGGAGAGGTGATTTTTTATTAAGGTTGGAGATTAACTAATAAATATTATTATTATTAACTAGAGAGAAAACTATTCGATCGATTTCGAACAAATTTGCACCAAACACGTCAATTAGGTATTTATAGATGCCCGTAAAAAGGTTTTGAAAAATTTAGAAAAACAACCCCCTTTATGGCCAAAAAACCCTCAAAAATCAGTTATTATTATTAGCTAAACGAGAATTTTTAGAAAGATGCGGTTTTTTGCATAGCCTATGGCAGGGCACCTTAAAGGCTACAAATAAGCCAAATTTTATCAAAATCGTTAGAGCCGTTTTTTATAAAAAAATAATAACTGATTTTTTGGGGGTTTTTTTACCAAAAAGGGGGTTGTTTTTCAAAATTTTTCAAAACCCGTGCATCTACTTGACATGTCTGGTGCAAATTTAGTTGAGATCGATTGAATAGTTTTCTCTCTAGCTTTGTATAGGCCTACATACAGACATACAGACAGACATACATACAGACAGACATTTTGTAAAAACCACTTTTTTGGACTCAGGGGGTCTTAAAACGGGGTCTCAACATCGATTTTTTTTGCGATCACTATACTTTCTCTATACTATAGTATAGTGAGAAAGTAAAATTATAGGCCTATATATAAAGTAATATCAACTTCTATATCCTACTATATACATAAGGTTTTAATTGTTCAATACAGTTTAATTAAATATGTAGCATATTAAACAATATACTTTATATGAAATGATAACCGAATAGCCTACAATAAACAGGAAGTTAGGCAACTCCGTTGGCAAAGCCAGTTTTTGTGTTTGCCTTCGAAAAAGTGCAACTAAAATAACAGCAAGAGACTATTCTAAACTGTCCTCGTAACTTAAAAAATGATTTTACTGTTTATATAATTTGGTTCTACCCAGAGTAATCCTTATCCCCATTATATAAATAACACTGCCTTCTTCCCTTAATTCAATAGATTATAGTAAGCAGTCGAAGATGTCCTCAACATTATCACTCTGAACAACCAATTTTCAATTCTTCTCAAAAATTGTTTGGTTCCATGAATTTGTCTTAGCATGTAGACTTAGCCTAGACTTTGGTAAAATGCAGAACTTTTCCCTACGTGAAGAGACCATTGAAGATTTGACCACATCCACTTTGTTTATATAAATACCATCTTCAATACCGTTTTGGCGTAAACTCTACGAAGAAATAATATATCCTACGTCTGAATAATGTGACAGAGCTATCAGTTCTTGATCTAAAGAGCATTGATTAAATTTGATAATGTGTTTTTGTGTTACTATGTCGGGCATTAGTGTGGATAGAGGTATGTACCGCCCCAAACCAACACGCCGCCGTAAGTCAACTTGGAATGAAAAAGTGCAAAGTAAATAATCTTTACTAATTTATAATCACAAACTGGTCTTAGGTAATACATATATTTTAATATTGTCAATAATTTGCTGTTTAATTCCTTGACATGGTATTTTCAACTGACTCTACTATCCAAAATAACGCCAAGGTGTTTTAAAACTCTTACACCGCCTATATAATGTCTCACAATTACATCTATTTTCTCTTATACATGACAACAAATGATACTGAACTCTACGGTCAAAGTTAGGGCCTATAGTCTTTTTTCAGGTCAAAAATTATATATTTTGTTTTATTACTGAGCACCGTATAGCGATGTGTAAACCACTGGCGGATAGAAAGTAGATCTTGATCAAGATCCCTTCTAACAGTTCCCAAGACCCTACCACTGTAGGCTACAAAGGCAGTTTATTTTCTTGAATTGGCCTGTACAGAACCTATTGATGTACATTATAAATAACAATGCACCAAGGTATTTCAATTAAATTTAATCACGACTGAAAGATTGAGAATGTTAAATCATCATTTATAAAAAAAAGATTTATTGGTTAGGTAGGCCTACGCTATTAGTAGACTATAGGCTACTGATGCTGTTAGTATTTTTTGCACATGTTTGAGGGCTTAACCCTCAAGCATAATCTTTAATACTCAAACTAGTATCATCACTTCCTTAAGGATCTATACATTGAATTTATAAATAGTTAATACCAGTGGCCATAAAAATACCTTTCGACTCGAAATTTTATTGTAGTTAGGGCCTATAACAATCATCCTTTCTAAAACAATATTGGCCTATGACTAATATAGTTGACATTAATTTAACTAAAGCTTATTATTTTGAAATATAGTACCAGGAGACCGAGCTAAAGCTCGATTATAAGCAGGGCTATGATTTCAATAATAAATATTGGATTATTGAGTTTTGAGGTTAGGCCTATAACATTAAACAACTAAATAAAGGGTATATACAACATTAGGCTTACCTGTAATAAAAATACAGCTTAAAGGATTAACCATAATCTCAACGCTATGCCTCAGAAATAAGTCAGGCCTAAATTAAAGTTTAATATTTCAATATCGATTTAGGCCTAGGGCCTAGTTCGCTCACGTCAATAACTATTATTGCAAATTTCCGTGAACATCGTTTAGGTTAGGCCTTTAACATTAAACAACTAAATAAATGGTATGTTTATTTAGCAGAAGTATTCGTTGCCATGGTAACTATAAATAGATACAACATTAGGCTTACCTCTAATAAAATATTCAGTTTAAAAGAAAGCAGATGATTATTGTAATGGCATTGAAAACATTTGCATCAGCTGTGCTTTGTATTGTTTAAAATGGACAAATTTCACTTTTTAATTTAATAAAAAGACGTAGAAAACGAATTTTCCCAGACTGGTGACCATTTCCAATCGATTTTTCGTGGCCAAAAGCCCCTTATAAAATCAAAAAATGAAAAATCCTTAGACGGAGATTCCAGATCCATTTAGCAGACAAACAATTATAAAGATCTTATATTTAGTATATCTCGCTTTAGAAGATAAGATAAGATATAGGCTACTTACAAGTCAATAAAATTCCTCGTCTACTAAATGTAATTCAAATCTGTTCCACGCCTTTAAATCCTGTTTTTTTAATGGCTCAGTCTTAAAGCATATAGCCTATAACAAAAAGACAAAGATTAGCCTACATAGTAAATAAAAACATATTTTAAACTAGTAGGCTAATTATAAAACAAAAAGTAAAAATTTTAAACAAATGATAAAACGGAATTTAAATAAATAGTAACACAAAGAATAAACAAATTTTTGTCCATAGACCTAACAGGTCTATAATGCAATAACGCAGGCTAAACTTATGTTATGCAATTTAATTTTTATCTAAAAGATTTAAAAGCTTAATGAAAAAATAGCAACAATCGTGAATCATTTTCAATTGTTTAGATTATATCTAACTTACAACTTTAGTGCCTACTATACTATAATGAACGTAGGCCTATTAAAAATCTAAATTCTTGTTATTAGGCCTGCTATTTATGCTACTTTATTATTTGTTTATTCGGTTCAGAACTTTAAATAGTAATAGACCTACTAAAAATATAATATTATTTGTAAGAACTCATTTTCTAAATTTTACAATAATTATAGTTATTTGTAACTAATTTCTTCAATATTAGCCTATTTTGAACACAAACATTTTCTATTAGACCTAATGTAAACAATTTACAGTTACTCTAATTTATCTCTTTGAAATCTCTTGCACCCAACGTTGTAGATCAGTCATTTACACACTCGTTTAGTATAATTGATCCATTATAATAATTACATAGATTCAATACTAAGATGTGTAACCAAGATTCTTTAGATTTAAAAGTTTTTATCAGAATGAACCTACTTTCAAGATGGCGTGGTTAGGCTGATAGCTTCAACCAATAGCATTGAACACGTGACGAATAGGCGGGGCTAACAGTAATTGTTCAATAAATGTGTGTAACTGCAAACCCTCGACAGTACAAAGACCAGCGCGTTTTTGTCCCATGGGTTTGCAGATGGAACAATAATTGTATTTTTAAAACTATTCTACAATTTCTAACTACATGTAGTATGATTTTATTCACGATAGTAGTCTACAGTATTTTGAATTAATAAGATTAGGCCTACACAAAAACAGCTGCAAAAAAACCCAGTAAAAATAGAATGCAAATAGAACGGTCATGGCTGAGAGGATTTCTTAATAGTTGTTTGCACAATTATTAATCCTGTAATTGCTAAACTATAAACTATGAAACACGTCTTGCTAACATTATTGACCTCATTTATTATACAATCTGATCATACGATAGATATATACCAATATTTGACCAAAACCAAAACTAAAATATAAACGATAAACCAACTATTTGAATTTTAGTTTAAAACCAAACACTTTTCAGATATTAAGTGTCTTTCTTGGAGAAAAAGAACTTGAAGAAGTAAATTCAATAAAGTTCTTGGGTCTTACCATAGATAACAAGCTGACCTGGAACTATATCATGTCAATAGCATCAGTGCTAAAGTTAGTTCAGGAATATTTGGATTAAGAAATTTAAAATTATATTGTAACTCTTCAGTTCTTTTAACAGCTTACTATGGTCTAATATACCCACATCTGAGCTACGGACTTCTACTTTGGGGGAATTCATCAGTTCAGAATAATTATGCAAAGAGTGTTTGTCCTACAAAAAAAGCTATAAGGCTTATAGCAGGTATAAATAAACAAAAATCTTGTAAAAAATACTTTAGAGAATTGAGAATTTTAACACTTCCTAGTATGTATATAATGGAAGTAATTCTCTATTTTAAATATAAGTGTGATCTTGTTCAGAACAAGGACATACATAATTATAACACCAGGACCGCTTGCAACTATAGTGCTAATCGGCACAGGTTGAATTTATATAGTAAACTTCCTTTGCAAGCAGGTCCTTTATTCATGAATAATCTTCCCATTAAAATAAAAAAGATACACAATTTAAATTCTTTTAAAAACAGCCTTAGGCAACTAATGTTGTCTGGATTTTTTTTACTCTGTGGAGGAGTTTATGTGCCATGATTTTGGGTCTAGTTCCCTTTGAAGATCCTCTGAATGTGAAGTCTGATCTTCCCTTTCACATGTTCTTGGTTGGGTCCTTAAAGGTTTTCTATTGTTGTTGTTTTGTTATTATTATAATTAATTATTATTGTTGTTGTTATTATCTATTGTGAGTATTATTGTTACTTTGTCCTCAGCGGAAATGAAATTATAAAAAAACTGTGAATTATTCTATGTAGATTTTTAAATGACTAGTATTGGTTACATGTATATGTTTTATTGTATGGTTATTGTTTTTGTAAGTTACATATATATATTGTTAGTATTGTTATATTGTTGACTTGTCTTATACAAATATTTGTCAAAGAGACCAATAAATGATTGATTGATTGATTGATTGATAGAAATCAACGATAAAGGTTCTGAAGCTAAATAAAATTTAGTAGCCTATGTCGACTAAAAATAAACATTTACGATATTTAAAAAATAGAACTGTATAGACCTAAATACTAACTTTGGATGGCTAGGGCTACTTTGTTATGAGGCTATTAAAAGTCATAAATTATTAAACATCATTTTTAGTCAAATAGGGTAATTGTGTCCAAGTATACAAGACTTTAACGTCACTTGCGTAAACTGGCTACCTACTAAAATAAATACAGGCCTACATTTATAGTTTGCTTTCTGTTGAGACACATAATTTACACGATTTAGGCCTACAATATATTTAAATAATAACTTCATTGTATTTTAATTTTAATAGTTTAGACAATATTAAGCAATGCTATGAACTTAAGTTGTAGTATCCTATAACCCAATTTGAATATTTGTAACACAATGAATGAAGCTATTTTTATACTATTAATTCTAATAGAATATACTTCCGACCATTTATCTCAGATTTTCATTTTTATTTAGTTTAATAATTTTGTTGTTGATTTAATACATAGGGCCTATTCCATTGCATTACAATACAAGTTCGTTAAAAATATTGTCACATGTCACATAGTTTTCAAAAGGCACTAGCTACTTATGTCTGGAAAACACCTTAAGCGCATCTTATCTTATTTTTTGACTTGTTAGTGTGATTTATTTAACCTTTTTTGTCGATTCTAAATACAATTATAATAACGAAAAGAGTAAGTCTAGTGGCTATTGAGCAAAAATGCCACAACTTAGGCCTAAACAAACTGATAACGTACTTATATCCTACGGAGAAGCAAATACAAAACTTAACCAAACAACGCATCGAAAACGAGACATTTTTTTAATTCCAAATTAATATATTTTACAACATATATGCCTAAATACGTATTATAATCAATTGTAGGTTTGTAGTAACATATTACGTTGTATTAGGCCTACGCTGTAGGACTAATATAAAGATAACAATTTAGTAGGCGTAAAGCTGAAACACAAATATTAAAACATAGACAAATTTCAGTAGGATACATGACATAGCTTAGTGCGGTAGATTTCATTTAGACATAAATTTTAATTAAAATGAAATGAAATTAGATTTCTATTCATATACATGCATTAAAATATGATTCTTTCCGATTCTCTGCACTTTTGGGTTTCCTAAGTTATATTCGATTTTTCTAGTAGGTCTAGTCTCGAAATGGAAGTCTTCTCAGTAGCCTATCGTTAATCAGTGTTTTGGGGTTTATTTCTATAACCTCCAATTACTACTAAAACAAATAGGCTAAGTTACTAGGTCAGACTGAATAAATTAATTTGTTTAAATTGAATGAATTTACAATTTGCAAAATGGTCACAAGACCATCACTTTTAGACAGACAAATATTTCGTCTTTATAGTCCTATTTGACCATAATTGTTTTTTTTCTAAGCGGCATTATTATTGTTCGTGTCGACAAAATTCTACCTAAAATTTGTAGGCTATATGATTCAGTTCTGTACACCAGTTTACCAAATGAATATTCTATTATTCAAAAATTAACTTTTGTGCCTCCAATTTAGATGATGTATTTACAATAATTAACATCAATAGGACTTTATGGCTTGTAAAGTAAGTAGAGGAAAGTAGGATCTACTACATTTTCTATTGTAAATAATAGGCCTAAATAAAATGAAATAGAACTTGAACACAAATTCTCACAAATAATTCGTGTGTCTGATTCTACTCTATCGTGTTTCATCGATGATGTTACAACATTCTTTGTTTTTGAGCTACAAAAAACCTTTTTGCTATTATAAGTTTAAATTTAAATCACAAAAGAACATTATTTTTCTTTTTAGTTTAGCTTTTATACCTAAAGTTATAAAACAAATATATCAATATAGACCTACTTTGTTCAGGTAGATTACATGCTGAGGAGCCAACTTTGATACTTTACTTTGTTTCGTGACATACTGTAAACAAATTAAAACATATTAAATCACCAAGAATGGGAGACATTAAGATTTTTACACATATTGGAATATCCTATCCTACATTTTTACTCATTTCATACACTGATTAAACGTGAAATCACAGAGTGTAGGGTATAGCAAAACACCAATCTAAAATTATCACTCAAAAATAATTGGATGAAAATATCACATCCTTTGTTTAATTCTTCCCAAATTATAAACATCTCAAGATTAGGCCTATTTGTATCTTAACAATTTAAGTCTTATTTTTATCTTGAAAAAAAGAAAGTGTCATGACATTTATTCCACTAAGTTTAAAATTACACTCATCTATTTCGTCATTAGGTCTTTTAACCATCGAAATAAAATGTGCATTTTCATCATTTAAAGTGAAAGTGTGGTGATGTTTAAACAGGATTTCTTTGCTAGACTGGATCAGGTTTTTGTTTCAGCTCATGCTTTCAAACAAATAAATAACTTTTATAATTATCATAACACTCAGTCCGACAAACGAGACACAAAAGTCGTTTTCATCGCGACACGCTTTGGCTTGTTTTTCTTTATCCGAAATGACTTATTGCTGGCTAATGGCTGAGGAGTGACCATAAAGAAACAAGTTGTCATAAATATCAAACAAAATTCCAGTTTTTTCTGATTTGCAAGCCTCAGAAGCCGGTTCAGCCAGATTACATTCCACTGCAAGTTATGTGTGAAATAGAAGTGTACCATTGGGATATATACTTTCTCATATGACGCTTACGTCAGCTGTGGACTTCAGCTTTAAAATGTTAGCATCATGCCACCTAAAATAACAAACCAAATGTTCACAAAATTGTTTATACTGTATATACTGTGTGTAAAATATTATACATTCAGAATTAACGTATGTGTCAAAATTATACTAATTTAAGGCTCTGAAAAGTTATCCTTCTGTTAAGTTAATGTTGTTTTAATCCTTCCTTTATGTTTATTTTATTTTTTGGGATTATTAAATAATCATGTTTATAATATTATTCACGATTGGTTAAATAATTGGCCTAAAATAAGTAAATAATCATCCTTCACAAAATTTTTTTCATACTCAGTGTCCAAATAGTTGCTGATACAAATGAATGTTCGTTTTAATATTCCGAGAAACTCTGAAAAAAATAATTAATTTGAGTTCATAATAAGACAGATGCAAAAGTGAGTAGTTTTATTAGAGCCAATACCAGAAAGAGAAGTAGGCTATGGCAGTCTCATATTCGTGTGTTGGTAAGCGTGTTAGATTTATGTTAATACCATACCGATCGACCGATATGATGGGGAGGTCAACACCTATAGTGCATATAGCCTACATAGGCCTAAATATTTAATATAATCTACTTAAAAACAAGACCTAATTGCTAAATTTGACAAGTTTTGGGTCCATTATACTCACCAAAGGTGATGTTACAGGCCTAAATGTTAATTAGTTTGGTGATGATTAAGAAGTAAATTAAATAAAACTTTACTGCTGATATACTTTTAAGTAGGCATTATCCGGCGGTATTGCGCCAAAATGTTGGATCTTTTGTTTTTGTAATTGCGTACAATAAAGAAATATCATATGCCATCTAGAGGCTTGAATACTTCACTTTCTGTCATTTTCACTGTCAAAACTATCGACTGATATGGATTGCATCTTTATCAAATCATAGGCTATGCATTTTGTTCGCGGGCTCTTGGCTTATAGGCCAGTGCTGATGCATTTTTGAGAAAAAAAATTAACTCCATGAGACTACTGGAAGAGGAGCAAAATATTGTTCGAATGACGGGAAAAATAATTTGGCGTCGACAAATTGGAGAAGGGGAGAACTTTTAGGGGTTGAAATTTGTATTTCACGGTTATTCGCGATTTGCTACGAAAGTTTTAAGACCTCCTATCGAAAAAAGTTAAATGGCAAAGTTGTTGATAATAAAAGATCTACAACTTGTATATCTAACATTTTTCCACATAACTTCAAAATATCCAGGAAAATCGGAAAACCCCGATTTTCAATTTTTAATTTTTTCTGTCGCAAAAATTATTTTTTTCCCCACGAAATTTAGTGGAAATATAACTTATTACGTTTCAAGTAACTCGTATTTTTTTTGTAGCAAAATAAAGGTTTTTCGTTTTTTTCCCGACGAATTCCAAAAAAATTATACTTCATTTTTAACACGCTTATATTAGCTTCACTTGTATGTATGTATGTATGTATGTATGTATGTTTGTTTGTAAGTAACTCTCCTTTGGACTAAAAGCCAGTGGCTAATTACTGTTATTATATCTCTCTTACGTAAGTTCAATCGTTGGCCGAGCGGTCTAAGGCGCGGGTCGTCGCTGACGTCAATCCCCGATCGCGGGTTCTAATCCCGTCCACGGCCAAATTTTTTTTCAATAATTAATTGAACTAAAAAGTGAAAAATAAATATAGTTTAAAAAAACTAAAAAACACGCTTTTAGAGCATATCAAACTAAAAAGTTAAAAATAATTTTTCAAATAAGCTTAAAACAATAATAAACGATAAATACTAGCATTATTGTAAAAAAAGCGTGGGGCGCTTTGTCCATATTTCTCGTACATCGAGCGCCCAACGCTTTTTTTACAATAATGCTAGTATTTATAGTTTATTATTGTTTTAAGCTTATTAGAAAAAATTATTTTTAACTTTTTAGTTTGATGTGCTCTAAAAGCGTGTTTTTTAGTTTTTTTAAACTATATTTATTTCAACTGAAGAGTATTTTAAAATTTTGAAATGTTTTATTTTAGGCCTGAAGAGCTCCAACAAGATACAGGCTATTCAAGAACACACTCTGTAGCCTATTTTGAAAAAGTATTCTCACTACAGTTTCTTTTCAGATTAATGAAAAAATCAAAAGCGGGGAGTTCCATTGCAACTGAAATAATTCTCCTCTCTCTCACATTTAATCGTGATTAGTTTTGTTTGAATTCAAATATGTATTGTTTTATTTCTGCAAAACATAATCTCGCAAATAGGCTTCTTATTAAACAACGTAACCTAAAATTGTGTTTTCTGTGTGATTACCTCACATGTTACAAGTTTCAGAAAGCAGAATAGTTAGATGATGTATCGAGGTGATAGTGTGAAAGCGTTAACATGAGTTACTGACTTGTCGTGCAAACCAATCCTTCAAGTGTTTTCTGATATCGTTATTAACACTTTACTTTAGTGACAGGGCAAAACTGATCTAGTAAACTGATAAACTGTCTCAAAACGAGTACGGTTTCGGGATATAGCACTATTTTCTTTAAGTTAACGTAAGTTGTGTGTGTGATATGTAATCTACTTAAATATAAAGCTAGACAGTAACACTGATTCATTGACATTAATTATTAGGCACTTCCCGTAATCTGACCCCCCTCAACCTTATACTTGAATTAAAGCTCTCGACGAGAAACTTT